>VYZP01036992.1:1152-15974 GCA_013400635.1 Hypocryptadius cinnamomeus | reverse complement strand
ATGCTCTGGCAGCTCCCTGGAGCCAACCATATATTTCATTCTAAGAAAAGCAGATTACAGGTGTGAAGAGGGAAAAAAGATTTGCATATATGCATAAGAAGTTTGTACTTTTTCTTCCATTAAGACCAATTTATAGAAGCATGATCATCTCATCTCAGCTCTTTATTTGTATAAATTGCAGTACTGAATTATGTTTAAGGACACTTCCCTTAATACCAGTTCACTACAAAAATCTTAAGGCTTCCGTGCCACATCCCTTTATAGTAAGAGGGAGAGGAATAAGCACTTCCAGTGAGCACTTCATCTCAATCTAAAATAGCCAGAAAGATGAATCATGCCTTAGAAGTGCTTCTTAACTCACATATGTATAGTTTGAAAATTATGTGAAATGAATTTATCCTTCTAATCTGTTAATTTTCTGGACCTCCTATCTCAACATCATCCTGGTATAAATTCTAAATAATACTATTTTCATACATCTGAGATGACTTGCTGTCCATATTTATTATGGCAAATGTTTAAAAATGGTTATCTTAAATCAGTATCAATTTAATGTCCTTTTGCAAACCATGCACAGCATTTTGTTTGAAAAATATTTTTGTTTGAAAAATATTTTCAAACAATTTTGTTGTAAGATACCAGTTTTAAAGCTCTGATTCTCAAGAGTGCCCTGCTTGCAACTCTCAGTATATTTTGTTCCACGGCAGCAAGCAATCTATTCAGAATTCAGAAATATTTCCTTTGGGAAAGTATTGCCTGGAGAGCAATGCAAAATCAGAGAGAACATAAGCAGAATTCAAGAGGAAAAAAAATGGTTTCATCGAGCTTTGTTAATTGCTAGTTATTTCTTCTCCTGGCACCATAGAAAACAATTTGCTCAGGTTGCTTCCAAAATGACAAGATGAATGGTTCCATAGTCATCACTATTAAAAGGATAACACCAGACTGAAAAGAAAAGGAAAGAGCAGTTTTGAGAGAAAGTGGAATCGCTGCTTATAACTAGATAAAATGATAACCTTGCATTATTCATTCATTTTTTCATTCATATGACAGACATTCAATATTAAAATATGATCTGTTGAGGTAAGATTAAATACTTTACATTCTAGTTATGACTTATGAGTATGTTAAATAGCAAATTGAAAGGCTAGGTATTTTAAAATCAACAGCAGAAAGTTTCACTGAAAAGTTCAAAAATAATCTTCTGAATCAATTGTGATGATTTCCATTAAGTCATAAAAATTAATGTAACACCAAAGAACTGGATAAA
This sequence comes from Hypocryptadius cinnamomeus, assembly GCA_013400635.1. Lineage (NCBI taxonomy): Eukaryota > Metazoa > Chordata > Aves > Passeriformes > Zosteropidae > Hypocryptadius > Hypocryptadius cinnamomeus. Next base: position 14,704 of record VYZP01036992.1, on the reverse strand, counting down.
AAATAAATTTATTCCAACTTTTTATTGAGAAACAAAACAAAAACAAAAACCAAACCAAAAAACCAAACCAACAAAAAGCCCCCTAAAAAACCAAAACAATAAAACAAAAACCCTAACAAACAAAAAACCACAAAAACCCCCAAGCAAATTACAAGATTTGGGTGATCGTGTCAAATCACCGGAACTTGAGAACTCTTTCATTGTAGGGCCATTTCTCAAATGCATAGCTGAGAAGATATGAAGAAGAAGGGAAGGAAAACACACTGAAATTTGTTGATTTAGAAAGCAAATTCTACATAGCAAAATAGTCTGTGTCAGGTTTAGCCAGCAAAAATTTACACTGTGTGATGATATGAAGTAGATTATAAAACAAGAATGAGAAGTACACTCAGCAATTCAGACTAGTGAAAAGATGTAGCATGAAAACAAGTGAAATTCATCTTACTTGGCTTTGGGACGTATTTTTTACATTCCATCATTGGTCAACTTGGGAATGAGTTTCTTATGTGTCCTCACAATTTCATTTGGGGAGAAAAAAGAAGAACATACCTTACATATGGATTTGACACAATTTGCTATTTCATTTCAAAGTGCAACAGTTCTTTTTAGTGTAAATAGTGCTTATAGCCTGAATTGTGTACGATTATGTATGATTGCTAATTCTTATTAATATTCCAACTAAAGCTGTCCTATGCCAGCTTCCTTGTGTCCTGATGCTGAAGAAAAAGAGCCCCAAAACAAGCCCCAACTAAAAAAAAATACAGTATGACTAAACCAAACTCAAAATCACGGGATATGTAAGAAACTCCTTAAGTGTGCGAATAATATGCCACTGAACACGTAAAAACTTAGGCAGTGGTCGACCAGTTCTAATTCAAGTTTATTGAATGTTTGTGTTTTTTTCAAAGACAGCTAAATTAAATTCAAGACCAAACAAGACCTGGCAAACTCTAAAGTCTGTTATGAGTACTTTGAGCTATAAAAGCCTAAAGTTGTCCTGTCCTTTGGCAACACAAAGTTGGTTATGCTACAGGTTTTGTCTGTTATTCCTTTTTCTTACTGACTTCATTGGTGAGTCTGCAGTCTAGGAAATGGATTAATTTGAAATACATGTTAATGAGGAGCAGTTTCAGTGAATCTCAAACCTGTTCAACTGGCACTTACCTTATTGATCTCTCTCCCACATAATCTTCACAGGTAATGCCCTAATGAGTTCATTCTTTCTAATTCATTTATGTGTCTTGAAGACNNNTCATTTATGTGTCTTGAAGACATGATTCTTCCAGCTCATTTTTCTGATATGCTGAAATGATTCAAGGATTTTGCATTATATCTGTCACTTGCTAAATAGGAATAACTACTCTGAATTTCCCCACTATACATAGTTCTCTGTTTGATGTATTTTAAACAAAGATAGTATGAATGTAATGCTGCGTGGATGAGTTCTTCTCTACTATTTTTTTCGTAACTTCTGAATGCCTTTTGCTTACCTGGCTGTAACTTGTACCTGAGACATTCGTTGTGACTCTAGAAGGACAATGCATGCAAGGTACATTTGATTGTACTATAAATCTTTAGAAGAGGGAGTATGATGCTTCTGGTTTATTTGTGCTACCCATAAACGGAAGGAAAACCTACCAGATCAACAAACATCAATGGCAGCTGGCAATAGTTTCCCATAGAATTTTTTCAAATCATAATGAATTTATAACATTGCTAGGTTTTCCAGGTTTGCTTGGGTTTGGTTATTGATTCCTGTATATTATGGGCTGACCCTTCAGATAGTCCAGGGTCATCAATTTTGGATCTCCTCTGGACTGTGAAAGGCAGTCTTGCTAAATACAATGTCATAAATCAAGGATGGATTTTAACCTGTCTGGTTATAATTTATTGAGTTTTATATGTTGCCCTAAATGTGAATTAATTTATAATATGTAATTTAGGCTGGTGAATTATTGCGAAATTATAAGACGTCACAACTTGTTTGACCACTACTAATACTGGATTTTTAATTTATTAGACTATCTCTGCATTAAGTACCATATGTGTTTCAAAAGGTAGTGCTCAGCATTTAGAACCATGCAGAGTCCCATTTAGCAGATTTATAGAACATTTGTGTAAAGAAGGGGTAGACTTAAGAAAATGTAGCTGTTTTACAACAGCATGGTTCCACAGAAATGTATTTCAAATTAATTTTCTAAGGTACCTATAGTATAAAGACACTTTGCCAAAATTATTACAAATGCGAATTGCAGGGCTGGTTTAAAATCTGATCCAAATTCTATTTCATTCTGTGAAGTATTTCCATTAAATATGATTAATGTCCAGGAATGAAAAACTGGACTTACTCTCTTTGCTCTAGTAAACAAGTCATGTGTATACTTCTGATTTTTATTTTAAACCCATTTATCCACCAGACTAATTGATACCTTGGAACTTCTTTGTAATTTAAAACTACCCATGGCTCTGAGGAACTGAAAGACTGAAGGAAGAGAGCAAATCCTTTAAAGCAATGACCTGATAGTTATTTTTATATCACTTTGTAATCACTTTGTTAAACACACTATTATAAAAAAATAATGTATATATGTACTGGTATTAAGTATCAGCTGAAAAAATGCTATGCATAAAACAAACAAGTTCTCATCTACAAATTTCCTAGCCTCATGTTTTGTTCTTAGTAAAATCAGGAAGAGAAATACTACTGTTCTTTAAAAAAATTAATAAGTTAAAATATTGGCAACCCTGAAATTTGATTTAGGAGTGTACAAACAATCGTTTTAATTGCCACCAAAGAAAAACCAAAATTGACATGTCATCTGTGGAAAGCACTAGAAATTATTAATAGTAGGGTTGCACGAAGTACCTATAGGATACTGTATAGCAGTTAATATGAAGATCTCATAAATTATGGAGATAAGAGACACTGGCCCTGAAGATTAAAAAATCATTTGATAACAATAGAAAGAGCTTATCTAGCTCATCTTAGTTATACTTAAAATGTATTTTATACGTATTACATTTATACTGATTGAAAACTCATCACTTCTTTTATGTTGCTGAGTAATTAATGCTGATTATGTTAGTCTCAGCCCATAGATTTAAAACATAAACACATTGCTTCAATTTTCAGTATTGAACCAGTATAACTTGACTTGTCACTGAAGTTTTAGAATGTGTTGTAAATGACATAGATTGCCATCGTAAGGTATTCACAGGAACTATTCAGTATTAAAAGTAAACATAGGTGTGATTTGCTGTCTGTCAGCAAATTTGCTGAGAGCAAAACACACCTCTGAAATAGCCGTGGTTATAAAGTAGAAAATATGCCAGTAGAAAAAAAAACCTATTAACAAATTCTGTAAGAAATCATAAAATGACAATTAAACAACATGATGCAGAATTGTAAACACAAGTGGCCAGTATCTTCACATTCTATTTAGAAAGGCAGAAATAGTCAGTAAATTATGTAGTTGATTATTGTACTCATTCATCTGGGGGTTGCTGAGGCACCAGCAATATAGTTCAATATTGAAGATTTGTTATTGTTTAGACCACATTGTAAAGTTTATTGATTGTCCACATGCTGCATGATTTATTCTTTCAACTAATATTTGTGCACTTGGTAATAGGATACTGCAGCCATGGATTGTAATGGACATTTAGATCAGAGACTTTGTGGTTTCCATCTAGGAAAACTAATAATAAAAAATGCTTTAATATTCTTCACATTTTATTATTTTAAGCCATCTAAACCAAGAATCAATTTTACTTATTTTTTTTTGTCTTTGCTCTTCTGGGCTGCTCCAGGATTTTATATGAAGGGTTGTCAAGTCTGTGAAAACTAGATACCTAGAATTTAGTTCAGTGGTCTCAGCACAGCCATCTAGTACCATTTAAAATGCAAAATGTTTATAAAGAGCCTACAGATATGACACAAGACCTGCAGAACACATATGCCCTTTTGGACAGGCAAATGAAAAATGGCATCTACCATTAAAAATGCTATCAAACACTCTTAGGCGACTGAATAAAGTTTCTATAGTACGACTGCTTGTTCTTTGCATTCCTTATTTCCCCCAATAAAAATGAGATGTATTATAGTTAGATATTTAATAGTTAGATATTTAGTTTAGGGCTGTAATTTAGTTTCCCATGTACCTGTGCCTTCATGGGAGCTGGGTGTCCAAACTGCCTGTACAGCTGGTGGAGATCTCATCCTTGGTTCAGGTGCCTTGAAGTAGGCATCTTGATCAATTTAATCGATTCTGTCTGATTTGTTGTGCCTCATTGTCTGCTCCAGAAGGAAATGGGTCTCCCATAGCTCAGGATTAGGTGTGAGGGGCTGGTGGAGGTGTTGGGAGCTGCAGAGGTACTCAGCTGGCACTTATGTTAACTCACAGGATAAACCCAAGAAGCTTTTCTGTGTTGAATAGGTCTCCATTGGTGGGAACACAGCTTCGTGAAGGGTGCTGACTTTAGGAGTATGACTTTTGAAACAAATTAATCTGTTTGATTTTTGACATTATCTCTTTGGCATTGTGATATTTGGCATCTATGAATGATTATGGTGAAATTCACTTAAAGAGAAGTTCACATATGTATGTGACATAGCAATAAAAAAAACCCCAAAAAAAGACACAAGTGGGATGCACTTTCTGACTCTTTACTGTGAGCTGTCAACACTTTCTTAGTTGTGTGAATGCTAGAAGAATAGAAAAGAGAACAGCAAATTCAATTTAAGAATGGCGTGAAATACGAAACTAAGACTTACAGATAGCAGAGGAATGATTGTGATTTAGAAGCATGTATCCCTTTTTTATTGGAGAAAAAGACAGACTGAATACAAAGTATATGTGATCTTTTCACAAAGCATGCAATTTCAAACTCTCTGCAGTCAGCAAGAATCCTTTCACTAACCTGAACTGAACCAACTTTTATCATAATATAAGGCACTTGTGTGTAGGCATTTTTTAAATATGTGATAGCAAGTCTTGTCTTTTTTACATTTATTCTGGTTTTTCTACTATGCCTTTCAGTCAGTGACTGACCAGCAGACTTCAGATTGCTTCAGAAATTGCTTGACATGGTTTCACATTATTTGATTCTACGTGTATTTAACATCACTGTTTAGACAGTATTAACTGTACTTCATGCTTTTCCTTACTTTATCTTTACAGTCTTACTTAAAAATAAAAATGAAAAAAGATACATGAAAACTTGCAAAACTTGAAGTAAAAGTTACTGAGTTGTACCCATTCAGTGTATAAAATAGGTTAATATTTGTAATATGTCTTTCTGTGTTTCACTTCTCAACTCTAAAGTTTATTTTTGATTCATATATTGCTTCATTGCCTTCCATAAAGTGCAACCTTCTCAGGCAGATCTAGGGAATTCTTCAAGTAAGAAGAAAAAGAGTAAACACTCTTTTTCTGTTTTGAAAATAGATGTTTTTTCTTACCTGCAAATCATAGATCAAGTTAGAAGAGGATATTTTTCCAGTATACTTAAAGTGCTTTATTAAACACTACTCAGTGTATTTAAGGATTACCACCTAAAATGTGAAATGCAAGTTTGTCCATTCAGGCTTTATTCGTTACGCATTTCTTCAGGCTTAGCGAGGGATTATCCATCAGTTCCTGAGGAAAGCAGTTCTTGATCATACCAATTGTCAGACCAAACAGCACTGTTTAAAATCATGTTCTCATGTGTGTTCGGAACATCTGCTTCCTCTGGAAGACACAAAATAAAAACTGATCTTTAAGAGTTATTAAGTTTTAATAGAATTGAAGAGTTGTTTATCTTGTTTAATGTTACTTTTGCCCATCCATTTAGGATGGTAAGAGGAATGACTTGGAGTTACTGAGAGCATTCAGCTGTTTATTGCAATTTGCAGAATGAGTCATGAGAGAGCTAATGTGTTTATATGCATAGACAGATAAAATAAGACTTTGCTGTATTTTGTAACTTAGTAACTCAGCTTACAATGATTCCCTGTTATATTTTTTTTTGGGTTGTGTTTAATGTAACCTGCAAAGAAAACATGGATTATTAATTATGTTGTAACGTTACTTGTAAGTTGCTTCCCTATATAGAAGGGAAAGGACAGAAGAACTGTCCCCTATATAAGGACAGTTGTCGTAGTTTGTGAGAAGTTTGTCTCCTCAAAAATTCTAATGCAACAATTATTTTGGGATATATGTAAGTTGTCCTAATATAATTGTTTTATGTTCTTACTCTAATTTTTTGTTTTTTAACGTTAAAAAATAATGATTGATTGATTGATTTATTGCAGACACCTTTGAAATGCTCATCAGACTGGCTGAGAATTACACAAGCACACTTTTCTGCAATGCCTATAGAAACATGGCTGCTGAGGCTGCTGTGCACGTGCAGGAGTTTTTCACAGATGTTGGGCTCTTCTTATTTGGCACAGACGCCAGCACAGAGGAATTTGTGAATAGATTTTTTGACACCCTGTTTCCAGTAGTCTACAACCATGTGATTAACCCTGGTCCGACTGACATTTCCCTGGAATATGCGGAGTGCCTCCGAGCGGCGAGAAGAGACATCAGGCCCTTTGGCAACATTCCCAAAAAGGCCGTAGGACAAATGGGAAGATCACTCTTACCCAGCCGGACTTTCTTGCAGGCTCTGAATTTGGGGATTGAAGTGATCAATACGACAGATCACCTGCACTTCTCCAGAGACTGCAGCAGAGCTTTGCTGAGAATGCAGTACTGCCCCCACTGCCAGGGGCTGACGCTGAGCAAGCCCTGCATGGGCTACTGCCTCAACATCCTCCGGGGCTGCCTGGCTGACCTAGCAGAAGTTGATCTCCACTGGCGGGGGTACATCCAGTCCCTGGAGGAGCTCTCAGGAGCCGTGAGCGGAGCACACGGCATCGAGCACGTGCTGCTGAACTTCCATTCCCTTGTCCGTGACGCTCTGGTACAGGCTCAGATCAACGGGCCAGAGTTATCTGAGCAGGTAAGATGCTGGTTTTATCCACGAACATGAAAGTAGGAAAGCTGTCACTGACAGCTGTTATTTGTTTGGCCATTTTTATGGTGAGATACACATTTGTATCTGAGTTCAGATTTGACTAAGCAGTTTCTGGGAGCACAAAAGATACTTTTCATGAGCATAAGAAAATTGTTTGATTATTATCTTATGTGCACAGTATGATAAATATAAACAATCCTTAGTTTAGATACCAGTGGCCTGCCTTAAAGAACCTATGACTTTGCATATATTATCTCCATAATTTTGGAAATTTGTATGTTTCAGAGGAAGCAGCACAGTTCATTTGTAACATGAAATAAGTCATTTCTTACACTGAAGAGAAAAAAAATGTTGTTTGAGAGCTCTGTTATCTGTGAATGTGTGAAGTGAAGAATTTTAGGATACTGCTGTGGAAAGTGGACACTATTTAACTACACTTTAGGGAAAAAAGCTAGTATATATGCTAATTTATGAGGATAACTACCAAAACCCGAATTTTTCCTGTATTATATTTAATCCACATTTTTTCTCTGTATTCTTATATGCAGACTTCAATGACAGTGGCATATTCTGTATTAAGTACTAGATTGGATAGCCTGGTTTGGGGAGATGCCTTTAGTTTTCTAGTACACCCTAAAGAGGCTGTCTGGGTATCCCTGTGCTGTGACATTAGCTGAGGTGCAGGAGCACTTCTAGGGCTGCCTCAATACGTTATTGGTTGAAGTTAAAGCAGTGTCTTCTGCTCAGCAGCTATGACCTCCAACAATAAACAGCTTGGCCTAATATCATAAATAGAGGTTTCTTCATTTCTTACTAAGACCCAGAGTCTGATAAAATGGGTTCTTCATCCTGCTGTAATCCATGAATAGCAGGGTTCATTTCTGCAAATCTCCCACTATATCTGCTTTGTACCAGCCAGATTCATGAGCCATAATATCCTCCTGCTCAACTTCCTTGAGAAAAGCTGTCATTTTTTTGTAAAAGGATTTTTCACTAACATTTTGACTCAAAAGTGGTTCACTGATATATCTCTAATTCCCGAGTTATTTCAGATCTGCAGTTGCCTCTTAGGGAAATACGCTGTTGCTCCTTTGATTTCTGTGGGGTCTTCTTTGCCTACCATTTTCAGGAACAAGCTAGAACAAGCAAGTAAAGGTGAAAGGGAAGTACTTGTGTTTCCTGCTTTATCCTGTGTCATTTAATTTGAAAAGCTTTAGACTTGGATTTTCAGCAGTGACTTGTCATTGACCCAGACATAAAAATCTCTCTGCACACTCGTGTTTTCAAAATGAAAGTTTTCAGAGTCCAAAATAGTATGTTTCACTGAATTTAAATAAAAAATTAAATGGGTATAGAGCCTTCCACTTAGTGTTTTTGCTCAATGAAAATTCCATATTGATACAAAAAAAAGTGCTTTATTTAGACATTCCTGAAAACTCCATGCCTTCCTTCTCCCCATCCTGCATTCAGTGTAAGGGATTTCGTATTTTACGTAAGGGATTTACGTAAAATTTCTTACGTAATGATATTTGTCGCCAATGTGTTTGTTCGAAAATCATGTGTTTATTAATGCTACATTAAAATCATCTGATGTAGAAGCATTTCCCAGCTTCAAACCCCACATCCTTAATTTTTGACTCCAACTGCACCAGGACTAGACATCTCTTTCACCTAATTTCTGTTATAATTGACCAGTCCTTTCTCTCTTCGATCACTGATTTGGTCAAATAAGGCCAAAATGCAATGATCCCTTGAAACATGGTGATATAGGCAGTATATTTCATGTTTTCCCATTAATCAGTTATCAAGACTTAACTCTGCCATGTAATAAATATAGTATTTCAGCTTTAAGAGGCAGAGGATGGGAATTTCATTGAAGTTGGCTCATTAATATTTATTTTATCTTCAGAGTGACTCATGAACTGTTTCAGGTTTTGATAAGCAATTAATGCATCAGTGACTCTTACAGACAGGGAAAAGATGATTATGAGCAAGCAAATAATGGTTTGCTTAGGCACGTAGCAGTCTCCACAGTTCTAAACCAGAATTTCATTACATTTTGTGAGTTTTAAAGAAGCGAATGGAGAAAAAAATAAAAAGTTTGGAAGTATCATGTATGGGAGTGTTACTATGAGAATCTGTAGAGTATCCTGCTTAATGATACATGTAGTTTTGCAGTCTTTTTATTCATTCATGGCTATGTTTGTGTAAATAAACATATGTAAAGGATTTTTTCTAACACTTTGCAGAAGTATTTAAATCTGATGTATATTCATGCTCTAAGCTCTGTGTGGTGTGGAAAGAACATTAATGCCTATATAGCATGGCTTCCTTTTACAAAACTCTTTTTTTCTAGTAATTTACAGCTTGTTCCATTTTCTGCTTGGGTCAGCAGAGAAGTGACAACTCTGTGTCCATCTGGAATTTGTCTTTCCCTTTCTTGTTACTATCTCAAAATTGCCCTTAATTCTGCCTCACACAGCTCTGCTGACTGACAAATAAGTGCAGCACCTGTTCATCATCTCGATACCTGTGCATTATTTGATGCTATTCTGCAGAATCTAGTGGAGATGTGTGGGCGGTGCAACTATTCATGTATTTCTGTATTTTCATACCTACATATTGTCATATATTTAATGCCACTTCTGTTCCTGAAGTCTGTATATGTCCATATATTGCTCAGTGCATACTGTACCCTATGCTTTTTAGCTGGAACAGAAATTTTTTAGCGAACATGTGTGTGAATGCTTGTGCAGATATAGGATACTAGAGGTTTACGAGAGCTGCACCATAGAAAACAAGAACAGTTGCATTATTAGGATAATCTGAAGAAGAGGTTATGTAGTTCTTACACTCTGGACAACAGCTGAAAGTGCCCATTGTCACAGAGCACCTTGCAGACTCATCCTGTGCTTCTTTTGAGCTCGGCCCAAGTTGCCACGTGCTGGTCTCTGAGCTTGTGTATAGCCAAAGAAATCCCCGTGGAGGGCACTGTACAGCCTGATGAATGCACAAGAACTTTATGGCACATTTAAACCTTATATACATGTAAAAAACCCCAAACCAAACCAAAATACCACAACAAACCAAAAACCAAGCAAACAAACAATCCATGGAAATTTTTTTACAAGTTGTAGTGAATTGTTTCATGTCACCCCCATTCTGTTATTGAAACCACTGTCAGTGTTAAGACAGAAGGACAAAGAGATATTTCAGCAAGATTTACAAAGTTTTAGCAATTTAGGACCTGAGAGGAGGGGAAGTGAGTCTGAGGTCAGGCAAAAGATGAAGGAAAAGGGGAAAGGAAAAGGAGAAAAAAGAAAGCTAAATTTCACAGGGCTTAATAGTTAAATCTTCCCTGCAAAATTTGCATATGTGTTTTGTTCTTGATTCCCAAAAGATCAGTGGTGTCTGAGTTTAATATTGAATAAAAAGAGATGAAAAAGAATATTGATTAGTTGTTCATTGGCTATTCTGAGCACTGATGATTTTGGGATCTGAAGGAAAACGAAGTATGTGACCATGATACTAAAAGATACATATGCGTATAAAAATGTGGGAATCAGAAACACAAAAAAATCACAAAAAATCTGTTGTTTGCTTATTTTGAAAGTGAGGAATCTGTGCTACAGGTTTGGTAAAATTCTTGTATGTATTTTTTATATGTAATATAAGCCTACAAAAATTCAGAATGCGTTTTTTAAAAGTGCTGTGTCTTCGCTGTGTTCTAAGAAACTTCCAAACAGTTGGAGACAACAAAAATATCAATATATCCAAATATTGTGGAAGCTCTCAAGTCTGTTCTTCTCAGTCTAATCCTGAAAGAATATTTTAAGTTATGTGTCTTCTAAAAAATAGGCATAATTATATTTTATTAAGAGATACTTTTGTCCTTTTTTTTTTTTTAATCAGCTGTCTAATACTAGAAAGAAAGCAAGATCTTTCTTGGGGCATAGAATGCTAGCAGAAAGAAGAATTTAATAGACTTTATTTTGAGCTTTATTTGTCTTCTTAGTTATTTTTGCTGGAATTGACTAGCTATAAACAGCCAGAATTGCTATAATAAAATGATATCTTCAAAGAGAGTAAGAAGGACGATACAGGAAAATACAGGTCAGTCAGCCTTACCTCCATCCCTGGAAAGGTGATGGAATAACTAATCCTGGAAATTATATTCCAAACAAATGGAGAAAAAGTTGATTGGGAGTAATGGTTAACCTACTTGACGTCCTTAATAGGACACAGGATATGGGCAGGGCAATGGATGATGCTACAAATTTACCAAAGCCTTTGAGACTGTCTCCTACAACATCCTTAGGTGTAAACTGTCAAAATGCACAGTGAGGAAGACTGAAAAATGGGTGGGTGACTGGGCCCAAAGGATTGTCACCAGCAGCACAAAGTACAGCTGGAGGCAAGTCATTAGTGCTCTGACCCCCAGGGGCTGGTACTGGGGCAGATACTCTTTAATGGACAGGGTGATGGAACAGTTTACCCTCAGCAACTTTGCAGATAGAGCAAAACTGGGAGGAGCAGCTGATGCACCAAATGGTTGTGCATTCAGAGGAGCAGGCTAAAGAATTAACCTGAGGGGAATCTGACTAAGTTCAACAAAGGGAAAAGTCTTGTACCTGGGGAGGAATAACCCCATACATCAACAGCTGCTGGAGGCTGACTGACTGGGAAGCAGCTTTGGAAGAAAGGGCGTGAGGCTCCTGGAGGACACCAAGCTGAACATGAGAAATGCACCTGTACAGTAAAGAAGGCCAACAACCTCCTGGGTTTCATTAGGAAAAGTGCTGCCAGCAGTTTGAGGGAGGTGATCCATCCCTTCTCAGCACTGCTGAGAATACATCTGAAGTGCTCTGTCTGGTTCTGGGCTGCCCAGTATGAGAAAGTGACAGAGTGACTGAAGTGAGGCCAGCCACAAAGATAAATATGAGACTGGAACATCTGCCATATATGGAGAGGCTGAGAGATATATAGGTATTCCATATATGGGGCTGTTGAGCCTGGAGAAGAGGCTCAGGGGGAATCTTATCAATGTGTATAAATACATGGTATGAGCCACTGTAGAGGAAAAAGCCAAACTATTTTCAGCCTTGCTCACTGACTGGGCAAGCAATTATAACCCATGACATTGTATGGAATGGGTTGTCCAGAGAGGTTTTGGAGTTTCAGTCTTTGGAAATATTCATAACCCAACTAGATATGAACCTGGACAACCAGCTGTATCTGACCCTGACTGAATAGAAATGTTAGAATGTACGACGTCAAAAAATCCCTCCTAAATAAATATGATTATGTGAAATGGTTTAGAATGTGGGTGCATCAGGGGAATATTCTTACTGAGGAGCCAACCATCTTTTACTCAGTAGCTGTGATGGGATAGGACCTGCATAGAGGGATCATGGACAGGGCAGGAAAATATGCTGTTCATGCTGTTCATGCAGGATGTGGCACTGGCTTCATCTCATGGCTGGTGAATATTGCCATGCAAGCATGTTGCTAAAACCGAATCTTCACTAGTCTGAATGCAGTGTCTATTTATTTCACAGATCTTTGGTCAAAGCAAAAGAATTAAATGCTTTTTATACAGTCTCTAAGCATGGATAAATTCCCCACAATGGGATGAAAACATTTGAGACGAATGGAGTGAATTGAGCCTGGAGGTTCGTAAAGGAAATGGTAGCCAAGCTGCCGCTCAACAATAGTACTTTTGTTCTCAAGAGAAGTGGACATATTGGTGATAAGCTATGGAGGAAAAATGAGCTTTGGTTTAGAGCTTGGACAGATACTACCTAAATTTGACATTGTGGGAAAATTAATTATATTGTTCCTGTCACCAAACTATCTATATGGACTTAGCCTTGTACTCCTCTAACTTTCAGTGAGTGTGTGTTCCCATTATCAATTTGTAAAAGACAACCCCCAAGTGAGCCACTTGCCATAAATTTCTTTCATACTTAAAAAAAAATCAAAAAAACCCCAAACCCCTATCATTTTCAGCAAATCAGATTTTGGAATAAAATTGTGGAATTCTGCCTGGTGCTTTTGGCACATGACTGTGCCATCATAACTTCGCTGAATTTAAATTACTTGATACATTGATGAATTTAAATTACTTCACAAGATCAATAGAAACTGATTTGTGAAAACTGCTGAACAATAATTGGATTTAAAGTCTAATACGATTGTGTTCCAAAAGAAGCTTCAACTAGCACAGAGTTAAGACTATCACCTTCCCTTTCTCTCCATTCAGATATGCATCCAGCCATAGCTGTGAAAAACTGTACTGCTTGTATGACACAGTTTGGCGTATTTTTTATACATCTGTCATTTTTTTAATGTAACATGAAGTAAGTCTATTGTACTCATGACCTCCATCAAATTCAGATTATTCTGGTGTTGTATTTCACTTCCCCATTGTTTCATCATGGAAAAGCTCCTTGGGTCTATCAAAAAAGTTTTCTTCTGAAGCTGAGCTGGGTTTTGTTCATCACAAAAGAGAATGGAGAACTTTGAAAACAAAGTGAAAATCACCAAA
>VYZP01036991.1:46085-62626 GCA_013400635.1 Hypocryptadius cinnamomeus | reverse complement strand
TGTGTCTGTGTCCGTGTGTCTGTGTCCGTGTGTCTGTGCCCTCTGCTGGGCTCCAGACCGCTCTGGGGACAAAGCTCCGGGAGCAGGGTGCGGAATTGCGCTGATCTCATTTCGTGTGGCATTACAGACGTGCGGCTTTGCCTTTTCTTTTGGTTTTCCGTGCCCTTGTGGGATGACATTTAGGTGTGTGTGGAGCTGCCCGGGGGTCTGGCAGCTCCGCTGTGCCCTCCCTGCCCTCTCCTGCCCGGGGAAGGCTTTCACAGCCGGCAGCAGCTGAGGGATGTGTGCGCAGCATCCCCTCCCTCTGCAGGCTCAGTGCTTATTCCAGATCTTCAGAATATCGAAGCTTTCCCCGGAGTTTTCTTCATACAAAACACTTTAATGGCATGGAAGCGTTCAGCTTTGTCTGGGAAAAGCTCGCTGGAAGGATGTCACCTTTTCCCGGCTGCTGCCTTGCCATCGTTTTTGTGCAGCCAGGGCACCGTGATTCCCTCCGGAGATGGACTGGGAGGAGCAGCGGGGCTGGGGGCGTGCGTGGAACCACCAGAACTCGCCACAAGCCCCTTCCCGCCAGCTAAACCGAGAGAAAAACTTCTCTTGTCTGAAGAGAAGAGGACCAGTATTGTGTTTGTGGGTTTTTAGATGAAGGAAGGAATGATGAATTTGATTCCATGTTTTTAGAAGGCTAATTTATTATTTTAAGATACTATATTATGTTAAAGAATACTATACTACACTATACTAAAGAATAAAAAAAGTACTTACAAAAAGTTAAAAGAAAATTAATAAATTTCGTGACTCTCTCTCCAGAGTCCAACACAGCTTGACCCCAATTGACCAATAAGTTAAAACAACTTACAACAAAAACTAATAAAACAATCACCTGTTAAATAAACAATCTCCAGCCACATTCCAAAGCAGTAAAGCAAGAAAAACAAATAAAATAATATTGTTTTCTTTCTTCTCTGAAGCTTCTCAGCTTCCCTCCCCCCCAAAAAAAAAAAAAAAAAATCCTAGAAAGAATTTTTCCAAAAAATATGACTAACAGACCAGGACTGCTTTTTGTGAATACCGAGCCTGTAAATGCGGCTCCGGATGCGCCGCTCCTGCTTTTCGTGGGCAGGAGCTCCCCTCTAGCGGGGGATTCCCGCAGCGGCGCTGCCGGGACAGAGCGGCTGGAAAAGCTGGGAAAAGAAAGAACCTGGGAAAAGAAAGAACCTGGGAAAAGAACCTGGGGGGGCTGGGGACAGCGGCTGATTCGGGCTGTGCCCCCAGGGAACAGGGACAGGAGGAGAGGGAACGGCCTCAGGCTGGGCCAGGGCAGGCTCAGGGTGGACAGCAGCAGGAATTTCCCCATGGAAAGGGTGCTCAGGCACTGGAAGTGCCCAGGGAGGTTTGGATCCCCATCCCTGGAGGTGGCACTCGGGGCTCTGGGCTGGGGACAAGGTGGGGATCACAGCTGGGACTCAATAATATTGGGGGTCTATTCCCACCTCAATGATTCTGTGAAAAATTCAAAGCAGAGGCATTGATTGTGTCTCTGCAGAGCCAGCACGAGGGGGTCCATGATTTATTATATTGTCTCCAATGAGAACAGTGATGATGCAATTGAGCTGCCCAGTCCTTACAACTGTGTTTCCAGAGCAATAATTTCCTTAACAGTATTTGTGTGTTTAATTCCCTCAGCATCCCGAGGGGAGAGTTCAGTGTTGTTATCTGCTTTTTACAGAGAGAGAAAATGCTGGAAAAGTAGGGGAAGAACATTGCCTGGCAAAGTGATCCAAGGTCAGGATTCAAGTGGTGCTGGAGGGAGCCTCACTCGAATCAGCTGTGCTGATCTGTCACACCACTCAGCTGTTCTTCACAGAAAGAACAAAGTTTTGTTATTTTGCAAGCGGCCCTTAACGGAGTTGTGCATTGAAAAATGTGAAGTGACTAAAATGGAACTCCTTGCTCTTCAGTAGCATTGTCAGAGCAGAGGGGGAGGCACCCAGAGCATCCAAATTTTGGGTGAGATCATAGAATCATGGGGTGGTTTGGGTTGGAATGGGCTTAAAAAACCATCCAGTTCCAGGCCCTTGCCCTGGGCAGTGACATACCCCAAAGGTGTGGGATACAAACCCAGTCTGAGCACTGGGAAATGTGGGGGGTTGTACCAGGACAGCCTCTAAGCCTCTGTGATGATTATTCTTCCCTGGGGACTGGGCTCTCTCCAGTTTGGGGACCGAGGTTTGTGAAATGCTTTGAGATCTGCTGATAAAACTTACAAAAGCAGCTGATTGTTATTGCTCTTACTGCATTTATCAGAGTTTTGGGAAGGAAAATACATTTTTTTTTGAGGATCAGACTGACAGAACTAAAAATATCACTGTGTTGGCAAGGGCTTGATCCTTGCTGCTCCACACTGCTCCATGCAGGGTGTCTCCTGCACCTTTCTGGCAGCACAAGAGGACAGGGAATGTTGAGGGCATCTCCACAAGCCCCTGCCAGTGCACAGGCACCTGCTGAGCCCAGATGTGCCCTGGGCAGTCTCACCAGGGCTCTGCCTCTGCTCTCATTTCTGTGTGCCATGTATTGGGTTATTCCAGGGCCTGCAGAGCAAGGCAGAGGAATGTAAACCAGCATTTTCCCCATTTTTTTCTGGGAAAGCTGCCCCATGCAGCTGTGCCAGCCACCTCACAGTGCAAACCCTCTGTCCCTAGAGCTGAGAGGGAGGAGTTTAAGGAAGTTAAACCTCTCTCTGCTGAAGGTTTTGGTTCCAGGCCAATAACACATGTTGAGGGTTAGTCCTGCCTGACAGATTCTTGGTGGTCTTGGCACAGAGGGAGTGGGCGAAGCTCAGCTCAGTTCTCAGCAGAGACAGATGTTTGTGATTTTAAAAAAATCATTACTATGGTCATTGCCAGCCAGATTGCCTGGAATAAAAAAGCCTTTCTTCAGGTCAGGATCAATGCATTTTGGCTCCAAACCTCCTTGGGAAATTCATGCTCCCTGGGATATTTCAGCTGTGGAAAAAACATTATGAAAATTTATCCTGGTTGGGCTTTGTCCAGAGCATGACCCTGACACAGGAAGAGTCCAGGATAATGCAGGGGCTGTTTTGGGGGATGTGATGTCTGATAACCCTTTCCCTGCTCAAGACACTGTCCAACAATTCAGGCCAGTTTTAAATACCAGCCATCCAACCCTCCCTGAGTGGTGTTATCCTTCTTTTATGCGGGGAAGCTGCAGGGAGGGATTAAAGGCATTTGCCAACAGCTGCCCAAGAAAGCAGACAAAATCTGCCAGAACATCATCTTCTGAACCTCTGTGCTGTGCCAGCAGAGCTTCCTGAGAGCCTTGTCCCAGAAGGGCCAGTGGGAATTAAATGGGAAGGTGCCACACGACTCCCCTGGGTGCCCTCCTGGGGTTTTATCTCTGTGGCTCAGTGACATGATGTGACCTGCCTGGGGCTCCTCCTCCTCCTGGGGACAGCCTGGTGACTGCTGGAGCAGTGGTGGGAGAAGATGGAGATAAAAGGAGGCTGCTCTGATCGGTTGGGAAGTCCTTGACAGGAAGGCAGGGCTGTGATTGTGGCCCAGCTGCAGGAAAAGGGCAGAGTTTGTGCAGTGGGATTTGTACAGAGGGGTTTGTGCAGAGGGTTTGTACAGTGGGATTTGTACAGGGTTTGTACAGAGGGGTCTGTGCAGAAGGGTTTGTACAGAGGGGTTTGTGCAGAGGGGTTTCTGCAGGGGTTTTGCAGTATGGTTTGTGCAGAAGGGTTTGTGCAGAGGGGTTTTTGCAGAAGGGTTTATACAATGGGGTTTGTGCAGCAGGGTTTGTGCAGGGTTTGTGCAGTGGGGTTTGTCAGAAGGGTTTATACAGCGGGGTTTGTNTGGTGACTGCTGGAGCAGTGGTGGGAGAAGATGGAGATAAAAGGAGGCTGCTCTGATCGGTTGGGAAGTCCTTGACAGGAAGGCAGGGCTGTGATTGTGGCCCAGCTGCAGGAAAAGGGCAGAGTTTGTGCAGTGGGATTTGTACAGAGGGGTTTGTGCAGAGGGTTTGTACAGTGGGATTTGTACAGGGTTTGTACAGAGGGGTCTGTGCAGAAGGGTTTGTACAGAGGGGTTTGTGCAGAGGGGTTTCTGCAGGGGTTTTGCAGTATGGTTTGTGCAGAAGGGTTTGTGCAGAGGGGTTTTTGCAGAAGGGTTTATACGATGGGGTTTGTACAGCAGGGTTTGTGCAGTGGGGTTTGTACAGATGGGTTTTTTGCAGAGGGGTTTGTGCAGAGGGGTTTATACAACGGGGTTTGTGCAGCAGGGTTTGTGCAGGGTTTGTGCAGTGGGGTTTGTCAGAAGGGTTTATACAGCGGGGTTTGTGCAGCTCCTGCCCCGTGGGCCGTGCCCTGGCAGCAGCAGCTCTGCACTTGCTGCCTCTGCACTCAGGTTCCCACTGCACCTGCTCAGGTGGAAGCAACTTCCCTGCCATTCGAGGGCTGGGAAAGCTGCTCCGTGTGCTACTCGCCCTCCTCAGGAATGTGAGTGTGTCTGAGTGTTTTCTGGGAACAAACAGAGCAAGATGCCTCCTCCCTTTGCCTTTGAGAAAGGCACTGATTTCTCTGACGTTTTACAGCACTGGCTGCAGCTCCTGTCTGCCACCAGTCCCAACCAGCTCAGGGTCCACTGGCAACACTCAGCACTTCTGCCTTGTGCTGCTGTTATTATCCATTGAATCATGGAATATCCTGAGCTCCCACAGGATCATCCAGCCCAGCTCCTGGCCCTGCACAGACCCCCTAAAAATCCCACCCTGGGCATCCCTGGAGCGCTGTCCAAATGCTCCTGGAGCTCTGGCAGCCTCAGGGCTGTGCCCATTTCTTGGGGAGCCTGGGCAGTGCCCAGCACCCTCTGGGGGAAGAACCTTTCCCAAAATCCACCCTGACCCTCCCCTGGCACAGCTCCAACCTTTCCCTGGGTCCTGTCGCTGCTCACAGAAATTGGAGCCCCTGATGAGGTCTCCCATCAATCTCCTCCAGGCTGCACTGGCTTGGGATTGTTGTTTCAGGGTTATTGCCAGAAACCCAAGCCACACTGAGCCCCCAAACCTGGTGATGAGGGACAATAAATTGTCATGTGTGAGGACAGCACAGCTCAGGAGGCTGCTCTGAAGGTCTCTCAAGTACGAGGCTTGTCACAGTGCTCGCACCTGAGGGAGGAGATAAAAAGTGCATTAGCAGCCAGATAAGGAATATCTCGTCACTGTCACCCTCTGCTCACACACATCCCTTCCTCAGCCGGGCTCCCAGCCCGTAACCCTGGTGTGTGGTGTGGGCACTGGGAAGGCAGCAGTGCTCCTGCAAAAGCACTGTGGTTCCTTTGCTGCTGGACTCAGCCCTTTCCCAGGCTCTGAGCAGGAGCACACTCGTCTGCACATCATGTTCCCATTATTTTGTCCATGGTTTTCAGGGCAGGATGTGTCTTCATCTCTATTTCAGCAATTCAAAGCTGCTGGCACCCAGAAATGATGCTCTGGATGCAGCTGTGGAGGAGGAAACGGCACTGGGACAAATGGTGGCCTCCCCACTGTCATTTTCCTTCTTTCTGTTATTCCCAGGGGTGGCTGGGCTGCTGCGACAGTAGAAACAGGAATTTCAACCCTTCTAATTTGCTCTTTTACTTCCTTCGAAGTCCACATCAGGCCCGTGCCAAATAGAAGAGTAAATGAGATAATGGGGAACAGAAGGCAGCAGGACTCATCCCGGCTGGAAATCTCCCAGCTCCGCGGCACGAGAGCACCACACGCTGCTGGGATTGGGAAGAAATCCTCACCCTCTTCTGTGGCACTGGCTCCTGACCTTTCCTAGGCGCAGCTGTGCCCCGGGACAGGTGACAGCAAGGGCTCTGCTGTGCTGCGGGGCTGTGTTTTAAAGCCTTTTCGGAAAGGAAACAATTCTGCTTTGTCAGGAGAGACCCCTGGGTTGATCCCACTGTTCTCGGCGCTCAGGATGAGCAGAGGGATGGGAACCTTCGGCGATGACAGCGGGATGGGCACCTCCTCCTGCGGCTGGGCGGGCGCGTGCTGAGCCGAGCCGTGCCGGGCTCCTTGGGGTCGGGTTGGCTCAGCCCGAACCGTGCCGTTCCGAGGCTGTGAGCGCCGCCCCGGTGCCGGTCCGCTCCGCCCGTGTGTCCCGCCCGCGGCCGCGGTTGGCGGTGCCGGTGCGGGGCGGGGCGGGGCGGCAGCTTCGAATCGCGGCGAGAGCGCGGAGCTGCCCGAGAGCCTCCTGCCACCCGCACTGCCCCGCACTGCCCCTCCGGGCCCGCTCCGTCCGCCCATGGGCAACGCAGAGTCCGTCCCGAAGAACCTTTCCCCCCCCGGTAAGTGCGGTGCGGTTCGGTTCGGTTCGGTTCGGTCCGAGCGGTCCGGTGGGTCCCGCTCCCCTCCGCCCAGCGCTCCCCAAGCGCTGGACACAAAACCCGGGTGGGGCCGCCCCGCCGTGTCCCTTTAGGTGGGGAGGATGCGACAGCGGTGTCAGGGACCCGCAGGTGACAGGTGACATGTCAGCGCTCGGACCGCGCTCAGCGCAGGTGCCGCAGGTCTGAGCGCGCTGCTCACCTGTGCCGGGACCGCCCAGGTACCTCCGAGAGGCTTTGGGGGCTTTTTGTGCCCCTGCCAAAGCGGGGCTGAGGCCGCGAATGTACTTTCATCCCTCGCAGCTGCTGCCCGCGCAGCAGCCCTGCCAAACCCACCCGCCGCAATTCAAAGTCCTGCGCTCCAAAATCGCTGCCAATCCCAGCTCCGGGGCTGCGGAACAGAGCTGGGAAAACAAACGGCTTGGCGCTGGCCGCGCTGCCGGGTGTCAGGTTCTTGTTGCCTTTTATGCGTCTTTTTTTCGTGTCCAAGAAGCCCAACAGCCGCCAGCCTGGTTGGCTGGATTTGAAGGGAGCTGATAACTGAGCTCAGCCAACCGGCACAAGATGCCAGCGCTCCGGAATACAAATAATCCTGGGTGGGAATAAGAAAAGCATTGAGTAACGTGCAGGCTAACACGAAGCAGCATCGTGGTTGCTGGTGTTGCTGTAGAGCAGCGAGGTTCTGCAAGCCTCAACTTGTTTCTCGTTAACCTCTCCTTGGCCTGCGGCCTTTGGGATTTGCAAAAACTGCAGAACAGTTGTTTTGTTTTAAATTTTTTTTTATTTTGGATGTGTGTGACCTGCTGCAGTTTCAGTTTTCAATAAAATGTTGTCATTCTTCCCACCTGGTTCTTAACGTCAAAAATGTGATCAATTCTTTTAGGCATTTACAGCATGGTCTGATTTAATGACTTCTTTCACAAAGTCCTTAGTTTTGTTTTCTCTTCCTCTGTGGGAGCACAAAATATTTTGCTGCTGGCAGGATGAGGGTGTTGTCATTTACTCGGTGTGTGAATTCAGCAGCGTGATGTGCACTGCTGGATGCTCCTGCCTGAGCCTCGTACAGGTGTGTGTGGTATGGAGGGGAGGGAAAAGTCCCTCTGGAGCTGTGCCAGGAACCTTTGGAGCAGGAGGCTGCATTGCCCTGAGTGGTGAGTTCATTGGCAGAAATCCAGAGCGGGTTCCCAGCGATGCTGCAGCGGGAGGAAAAGGAATGTGGGTCAATGCAAAGTGAGGCTGGGATGTCTGCACCTGTAGCAAACACTTCTTCCACAGGAATTGGGCAGAAAATAGAAGAAAACCCCACAAACCAAAAGAACAAACCAAAGCAAATAACTCCTGATGCTTGTTCCTAGTGGCTGCTGCTCTCAGGTGTGTGCAGCACCGCTGGGGTCAGAGCTGTGTCCCTCGAGGGAGGGTCTCTGCTGTGCTGTGGGGTGTTACTAAACCCCAGGGGATTAAGAGCTGGCTGTTCCTAACAAATGAGTGCTTTGGGTGCTTTTTAAACCTTGATGTAGAGGGTTATTCTCTCATTTCTTGTAGTTCTCTTTCCTGGGAGCTGCTTCTGCAGATTTACATGTTTGCTATGTAATGCAAGATTATTTCTAACTGATGAATAACTCTGCTCCCTGATGTTGGTTTTTGTTTCGAAATCCAAACATCCACTCTCTTATTATAAAGCCAGTTCTGCAAAACAGAGTTGGAGATAACATATTGGAAGGTAATGAACTGTTAGGTAAGTCAGACCTCAATAATACATTGTGTCAACAGCTGCTGCTGCTCCCGTTTGCTTAACAGTGAAGGTAAATAAATGCATTTGATGATACTTCTAATATTGGATGGGAGAATTTGAAACAAGGTGGAATTAATTGTCAAGAGCTAAGAGAAAGATCATCAGTGTTTGAGTGGAAAGCAGGAATGTGGGATTGTAAAATTGGTAAATCCTTAGATCTGGAGTTGTCACTGAGGCACGAGGGTTCTTAATTTAGAAATATTGACCTGTATGTCTGTTATAAGTGAGGTTCTGCAGCCTGTGAGCTGTGCAGGTGCCCATGTCCCCTGGTCCTGGCTCGGGTGGGCAGTGGGGCTCCAGGGTGGACACTGTCACTGGAGGGCAGCCGAGGATAAAAAGTCAGTGCTGCTGCTCTGTAAATCACCAGGAAATATATATAAAAAAAAGGCTGAACAAATGCCAGGAAAAGGACACTGTGAAGTTGGTTGCTTAAGGGATCAGAAGAAAAGCAAATAACCATGCAGCAGCTGAGCTTGGAGGGGGACACAACTGAGGGTGACTCCTCACTCCAGGAGCAGTGTGCATCCTTCTGAACAATCAGGAACTCTCTCAGTGGGGGAGAAGCTCTGAATTATCTGCACCTTGTGCAGGTGAGCAAGGTCAAAAGTCGCTGAAAGGTTTCTTTGCATAATGCAAGTGGATTTATGCCTGTATTAGATAATCATTCCCTGACTGCACTCTGTTAATGGTCTTGGAGTGTAAAACTAAATTACAGTGCTGGGAGTGTTCCAAGTGAGCACAGAACACGGCTGTGCTGGCTTCCTTTTTGGTGGGTCTGACCTTATTCAGTGCTTGGGTTTCTCCCAAAGTGTCATTCCTGGGCTTCTCTCGGCTCTTAGCTCCCAGATTTCTCCTTCTGTAGGAAGTTTTCCTGTGCTGGAGGAGCAAGAGGAGTTTGCTCCCGCACGGTTTTGTTTTCTCTTTGCTCTGAAGGGCAGCGGGAAGGATGAAGGATCCCAGCTCTGGACTTAGATGGCGCCAGAGCCTCAGGAAAGGATCTCCCAGGGCTCCGGCACTGGCACCTCTCACCGCTGCTCACCTGAGCACAGGTGTGAGCCCAGCCCATCCCTCACCCATGGGGAATCGCTCTGCCTTGGGCATTTAAGTGTAAGGTTTGGCTGGGATCTTCATTCCTGCAGCTGGGAAGTTCTCAACTCCTGTTTTGTCTTCACTGCTGTGCTTCTTACCCTGAGTCGCCGTGCCCAGCTGCCCCAATATTGCACACCACAGTGAATTCCTGCATGGACCGTGCTGGCATTGCCCATCCTGCATGGATCCTCACCCAGGAGCTCAGCTGCACACAGCAGGCTCCAGGCAGGCCATAGGGACAGCAGCACATTCCCCTCATGGTTTGCTCAGACACACTTTGGTTTCACAGGGCACAGGCTGCTCTCTCCTTACCAAATCCCTGCTGCACTTCTGCACTCCCCAGAGTGCCCAGCTGGGAATTGAAATGATTGTCCCAGCTGGACTTTTTACTGATAAATGAACAGCATTGATGTGGATTTATCATGAAGGTGATAAGAGAGTACATGTTGTGGTTCCTTCTCATTGGGAAATGAGAGTGTGAAGTCATCCCCGAAGTTTGGCTGGGGGGGATTCCCTGCAGCCTCATCTGGTGCAATCCCAGAATGGTTTGGGTTGGAAGGGACCTTAAAGTTCATCCTGTTCCATCTGCCCTGCCATGGACAGGGACCTCCCACTAGACCAGGATGCTCAGGAAAAGCTGATGCTTAGTAGTGATGTCTTTTTTGCAGATCTGGGTGAATTTTGGTTTGCTGGAGGCACCTTTGCTTTGCTCTGGGACAAACACAAAGTGTTCACTGTGACACAAAGCTCCCCAGGGCAGGGGCTGTGCTGAGGAGGGGACACACAATGATTCCAGCCCTGAGGGGAGATGGGAATGGCTTGTGGCTGTGTGTTCCCACTAGGTCCCCCCTAACACCCCAATTCAGGGCTCTTTGCTAGGGCCAAGCATTTTATCATCTCTGAGGCTGCTGCACACACCTAAAAAGGAGCATCCATGTGCCCTGACCAGAAAGAGCTCCAGTTTTCATGTTTGGCACTCAAACCACGCAGTTATAAATGCTGCTCCTGCCTTGAACTGGAACAAAAATGTTTATAACTCCTGTTGCTCTCTTGTCAGTTTGCCCATTAATTTAGTGTCGAGACACCTTTTAATTTCTGACCTCATCTGGGTACCAGCCTGGAGTCTGCTGAAGTTGCTGACTTTTTCCCCATTAAGGACAGAAACTTTGCTTTTAGAATTCTGCCCTCAATTTGCAGAGATGAGGTTTCTCACACATGTCCCACCTCTTCTCCCTTTCTGGCTGGGGTCACTCCTGTGGGTCTGAGAGCCCCTCAGGGAATGGTTCCTGGGATACAGCTACAAATCCTGCAGTGGAGGGCAAGGGTAGACAGGAATGAGAAACTTTAGGTCTTAAAATGATCCAAAAATTCACCCAGCCCTCCATTGTCTCTATTTCTGGATCCCTGATAAAAGTAAAACTCAGTTCTAAATAATGTGCAATATTTCAGCAAGGAAAAGCAAGACAAAGGGGCTATTTAAAGCCACCTTCTTTGCAGGGCTTGGCTGGCGGGCTCTGCCTCTTTTGTGTCATTGTGTCTGTGCAAAACACAGATGAGAGGCTGGGGAAATACAATGTGCACTCCAATTTAGAACACATGCAAAGGTCAGCCCTGGTGCACGCTTGGCTTTGGGGAGGAGGAGGAGGCTTTGGGCTGAGCAGGTTAACTTGGATTTCTGTAAAGCAATGAGGGGGATCATAAACATGCAGTTATAGAGCAGAATAACCTGTCTGGCCCATGCCTGGCTGCTCTTTTTGCTCTGAAATTGTGGCATTACCTTCCCTTCGTGGCTCTATTCTGTGGTGCTGCTTGAATCCTGGGTCTTTTACCCTTCAGTGTCCTTGGGTGGATAAGGAGGCCAGGAGTACCTGTGTGAAACGTTTGGAGAGCCATAAATATAAATGTGAGGTGTCACAACGTGTGCCCAGCTTGAAAGCAGCCACAAAACCCTCAGGGGCTGCTAACCTGGCATGTGTTTGTTCTGGCAAGGGAGGGAACACAATAAAAGCACTTGCTAAACTGAGGAGAACTGCTTGCTGCAGGTTGTTTGGGAGGACAGGGCATGGGAGGGATGGCCCAGGAGGAAAGGAGAGCACAGAGAATGTGCTGGAGGTGACATCCAGCAGGGTCATGCTGCACTGGTGGGAGATGGGGAACCTGTCCTGATTCTGGACCTGCACAGGCTGGGGAGGGTCTGCTGCAGCCTGAAAACTGAGCAGGATTTTGGGGTCCTGAAGGAGTCCATACAAAGAAAAGCCTGTAGATATTTACTGAGGAGATGGGGCAGGTCAGTTTTTTGTTGTTGTTGTTGTTTTGGAGGGGGCTACAAGTACACCTTTCAAAGTCTGAAGTGTGTGTGGGCATTTAAGAAGTTTCAAGCCCATCTCAATGCTTTGAAAAGCAGCTCTGATGTGCCCCTCAAGGATGAAGTGTTAGACCAGCAAAGCCAAGAAGGCAGAGCATGACAAGGGAGGGTTATGAAGGCATTGGGGTCTGTGGTGTCTGGGTGTAGGGCCATGGATTGTGTTCCCAGCACCGGGCTCAGGAAAGCTGGGCATGGGAATGATGCCCACAAACACCCATTGGCTGCTTTAAGTGTTCCATTTTCAGGGCACAACACTCACCCAAAATCACATTATTTAACCTGAGAAGGGCTGGAGAGACCCTCCAGTTGTGGGGCTGTCCCACAGTCTTGGTTGTGTGAAGGGGAAACTGAGGCCTGAGAAGATCCAGCTTATCTGGAGTTTGCAGCACCTGCTGTGGATGGGGGTTTCTCTTCTGCTTGCAGCAATCCCCCAAATCTTGAGGCAGTTCAGGAGTCCTGGCTAAGATCCCTGCTGTCATCTCTGAACTGTGCTGCCTTCCCAGTGCCTGTGGGTATAAAAACATCACATCCATCTGAAAGCCTTATCTGTGCCTCCTTTCTGCAGCGCTGTGATGGATTTTTGGCCTTGTTAAAGTAATCTTCTGCGAGGATTTATCTATTTTTCATGTGTCAAAGATAATTTTTATTTTTTCAGAGCTTCTTCATGCTGAATTAATTTGTTCTCTGTCAAACCTGTTTTGTTTTTCATGGAGCCCTGTGAGTGGGAGAACCCATCTCCCAGGAATGTGTGTGCATCTCTTCTCCTGCGTGTGGCACTCCCGTGCCAATAAATCCAAACCTTCAACCTGCAAACGCTGGGCAGGAACCCAGCCGTCTGTGCCTCAGCTGCAGGGATGGCTCTGGACCCCAGCTCAGGCATTCCCACAGGAAGGGGTTCCAGCCAGAGGGGTTCCCCTTTGAGCCATTGACAAAGCCATTCCTCTCATTTGGCCATGAAAAACCACTTTAATTTTGGGAGATCTGGAGCCTTCTCCTCCTCTTCCTCTCCTGTCCCCTTGTGCTTAGCAGACAGGAGCTGAAGGTGGTGGGATGCTGCAGGACAGGTTTTTTCTTTTTCCAAACTGGGATAATGTGGTTTGTTTTATGAACAGTGCTGGAAACTGGGAAAACAGGTTACCCAGAGGCTGAGAGCTGTTATTAATTTATGAGTTTTTTTCCTCTATCTTTACATTGCTGAAGGTTAATGGGGCTGAAAAACAACCCTGTTAAATGCCACAGGGTAACAATAACCCCAGCATTTCCTGCTGTGGGCTGGGACCAGGGACCAGCTGCCTGGTCCCTGTCCCTTGGGAATGGCCTGGATCACAGCCTTGTGACAGCTGGGGGCTGAGCTGGATCTCTGCTATGGCCAGAGCATCCAAGGGTGATTTTAGGATGCTTCAGGGCTCCTGCTGATAGCAGGGATGCTAAATCCAGGTTTACTTGATATCCCTACCTGCATGTGCACAGACCAGACCTGTGGCAGGACTTGTGCCATGTGGCTGCTGAAGTTTTCGGTGTCAGGAGGAGCAGCTGGGCACTGGAGAGGCTGAGCAGGAGGGAGGATCTCCCACTTCTCTCATTCCCCTCATGCTGGTGTGGAGAAACAAACCCAATCTGAGCTGCCCTGGCTGTGATGAGTCCCCTGTGAGGCTTTGCCCCTTCCCAGCTGAATGTGTTTGGAGGTTCTGGGTGCTCCTTGCTGGGTCTGCTGTGCACTGGCTGTGGGGAGCAGCTGGAGGGGGAGCTGGGGCTGGGCAGGGTTTGGGAGAGGCCGTGCAGAATAAGAAAAACAAGAAGCAGTTGTTTGTTAAGCTGCTTTGTTCTCTCTATTTCTGTAGCTAACCTTTTGCTTCTCGAAGCAATAAAAAAAAAACAAAAGCCAACCCTCTTCAAAAAATATTGCAGGGTGTTTCTTTGTGTGCTTTGACTAAGCTGTTCCTCATAAACCAGTGGCTTTTGCGTAAACACAGTCATGGCAGGCAGAATTATCTGCTTTTTTGCAGCTGTCAAGTACCTTTGCTCCCCCAGTAATGTGTAAATGGGGGGGTGAGGCTGGGAGAGGCACAGCAGCAGAACCTGGGGTGCCCTCCTCTGCCAGAGCATCCCTCCCTGCTCCTGCTCTGCCATGGGGGACCCTGAGCCAGTTTGTCCCTGGATGCCACCAGGTCTGACCAGGGCTCAGCTCCAGGCTGGACATTAAACCAGCCAAGGACTTTAGAGCACGAGGTAGGGACTGAAAATCGACCCTGAGCTGCATCTTTGGGCAAGGGCCATTCTCAGGACTATAAATGTGCCTCTGGTGGGTATCATGGGCTTTGATGTGAACTTTTAATTGCTTGCCAGTGCTGGAGTCCCAGCAGAGCTGCAGGTGGCAGCAGCAGCTGTTTGGTTGCTAATTGCTGTGTCTGCTCCCTCGTGGCCTCCAGCCAAAGCTGGCATGCTAAATCCAGGATCTGCTGGAGAGAAGGGAGACCTCCCTTCCACCCCTTTGGGCTATGGTCTTCAATAATTTCCTTTTTTTTTTTTTCTTTTTCCCCAGCTAAAATGAACAAAAATCCTGTGTCCCGTGACGGCCCTGATAAGCTGGAGGCTCCAGACATGCCCCAGCACAGACTGCCCATTACAGCCTTTGTTTATTTAAAAATAAAAAGCCCAACCTCACTATCTTGATGATGGGAAAAAAAAAATTCCATAAACGTGCCAGAGACGTAATTGGTGCCAGTGGAAACCAAAAATGACCCTTTGCCTTCCCCTCCACCCACCTTTTTTACAGTCAAGTGGTTTGGGAGGGAGCTTTCCTTAGGCCCTGGTGGTGCTGCAGGAATCCTTTCCCATGGATTTCCCCAAACCTTGCCAGTCTCAGATGCTCCAGGGCATGGTGGGAGGCCTGTGGTAAAATTCCAGGTGGGATAATGTATCCCTGCCTGTCAAACTGTGATCAAATCCTTTGGAGAGCATCCTAAGGGCAGCAGCAAAGTGCCCTGGGAGTGCTTATGGAAATCTCATTATCAGCATCTTTGCTAATGCAGGATCATCCCCTGATTGTGCAGCCAGGCAGGGATCCCAGCCAGCACCTTCTCCTGGCCCTTCAGACCTGCTGGGCCTGGGGACAGAGGGTCCCTGTGGGCCTTCCCTGCCCTTCTGGGGCTGGTGGCATTCCCAGCTTGGCTCCTGGGCCACGGCAGGGAAGGAGTCACCTTTTCCTCGGCTGGTGGCTCTGCTGACCCTCCTGGTGGAGACGTGGCCACAGCTGGTGCTGTTCAGGATTTCCTGTCCCACTCTGGGCTCAGCTGCTTGCAGGGGACCTGTGTTGAGCCAGGTGTCCCTCAGTGCCACCAAAAGCAGGGTGAAAGCCACCAGGCTGGGCTGAGCCTTTGAGGTTTTTGTGGGAGCCCTGCAGCGATGGCTCAGCGAGGGATGAATTTCATGGGAGGGTTATTGCCACACAATGTGCTTTTGTGCAATTATGTGGTGTCTTTTAAATCATTTCCTTCAACAAGTCTGTCCACACCCAAACCAAAATAAACATTCTGAAAGGCTGCAAAGATAAACACACAATGCTTACCCTTAAATGCAGCTTTTCCTCCCTCTCCTTACAGACACCTGCTCCGTGTCCTGGGGAGGAGGAGCATCCAGGAATGCTGAGTTAGGATGACCCAACTCAAACTTTGGCAAATGCTAACTTTCCAAACCTTCATTTCAGACCATCATTATCTTTTTTAGTCAGTAACTTTCTCAGAAAGGAGAAAGTGAAACCTGGGACTCTCTCACCTCCTTGCTCTGCCTTTTTAAGGTCAGTGCTTTCTTTTCATCACTTTGAGGCCCTGCCCTGTTCCCAGTGCTGGTGTCCATGGGCTCCCCAGCCTTATTCCACATCTCTGAGCTGATTTCCATTTGCTCTCACCCATTTCTGGGCTCACACAGACTGTGGGTGCTGCCCATGCTGGTGGGTGAACCAAGGTGTCACCTGAGCAGCAGCCACCACCACCCACAGCTGCTCCTCTGCACTTTTCTCAGCTTTCCTTTGGGAATAATTTACAGAAAAGAAGGAATTTTAACCCTGCTCACTCAGCCTGCTTTCTGGGGTGATAAACTGTGACCTCCCTGGGGAGTTGGTGCTCTGGGGTGAGGGAACTGCCCTGATGAAACTCCTGGGTTGTTTCTCCTCCCTGAGTCCTTTGCTGCTTTTCCATTTCCTGGGACTTTGTTGTGTCCTCGGCAGCCCCTTGGGAAGCAAATTGGGCACAAAATCTTCTGTTGTCGCCCAGTCACCCTCTGCTGTCACTCTGGCATCTCCTTCATCCACCCATCCCTTCCCCAGTGAGACTGGTTCAGGCTAAACCCAGTCTCTGCTGGGAACCCCAGATGGGAAAGTGCTCTGGTTTTAATTAGCATCTTAATTAGTTTATCAGCCCTCGGCACCACTGTCATTTCTGGATGCACTTTTCAGCAGAGCTCTTGTTCTTGCTATCCTTCAGTGCTTAATTTTTTAGTTATCATAAAGTGTCATTTTCCTGGTTCAGGGAGAT
This sequence comes from Hypocryptadius cinnamomeus, assembly GCA_013400635.1. NCBI lineage: Eukaryota > Metazoa > Chordata > Aves > Passeriformes > Zosteropidae > Hypocryptadius > Hypocryptadius cinnamomeus. The sequence goes on along the minus strand of VYZP01036991.1, from coordinate 46,459 downwards.
ATTCCTCTGAAATTGTGTTTGTTAGCTGAGCTAGGTAGTACATATATTTTTTTTTCCTCCCCAATAACCAAATCACTTCAGTTTTTCTTCTTCTGCCCAGCTCCAGATAGTGCCTGATCATTAATCCCAGAAATGTGCTGCGGTGGGAAAGGTGTATCCCTCTGACAGATAAGCTTGACTGACATAAATAATTTAGCTCCTCTGCACCTTTTTTTTCCTTCTGTAACTGCTGGAGATCGAGGTGACCCACAGAGTCATCTGAAATTCTCCTGCAAGTGATCCCCAGGTTTGATTTTGTTTTCAGCTCTTTGGCAGCTGTAATTTATAGTCATGCTCCAGTGGCTTCAGGAAGATTATATTCTTTATTTTCACAT
>VYZP01036991.1:24489-45949 GCA_013400635.1 Hypocryptadius cinnamomeus | reverse complement strand
TTTGTGACAGAAAATCCTCCTGTGTTTTTTGGGCCCATGTTTCTCCCTCAGAGAGGCTCACCCACCTCAAAAATCCGAGTCCATGTGACCAAGCCTTCCTCAGGAGCTCTCCTAACTCTGGGCAGAGGACCAGGAATAATTCCCAGCCCAGCCCTTGGAAGGGTCTGGCAGGGCTGGCCCAGGCAGGTGCTGTGTGTCTGCAGAGATTTGGGATGTCTGAGGGGTGCTGAAATTACAGCCTGTGGGAGTCCAACTGCTGCACAGGCTTTGAACACTAAGGGAAAAAAAAAAATAAAAAAAAGCTCTATTGGCTTTTTGCTCATGATTTCACTGGCAAGGCAAGAAGTTTGCAGCTGATGGGGGAAAGTCTTGGCTGCTGAGCCTGGAGTGGGATGGAAGGATTCGAGCTGAGCTTTCTTATTTCATCTTTATGGTAGTGACTCACTTGACACTTGACTTTATTCTGTAATTGTAATGTTTCAACCTGAAGCTTTGCAGATGGAGAGCTGACACAAACGGAGTGAGGTCACTTTGCTTGGTTGGTGTGACAAGAACTAACCCAGGTTTGATGGTCCTCAGCCCTTGTCAAGGTTCTGTGCCAGCCTTTTTCCAGCTTCAGATCTGTTCCCAGTGAGAGCAATGGAAATATTGTCTCATCAGAGGGTGTTCCTGGTTATTGGGGTCTCTCCAGGCGTGGTGTTGGTGTCTCTGCCCAGAGAAAATCCCACAGCTGGAGCTGCTGTGGAATTTGGCTGTGCTTGGGGCAGTGCCTGGGGTGTTAAAGCAGGGAGTGGCTGAGAGCATCCAGTGTCCTCTTTAGAGCAGGGACAAGAGCTCTTTACCTTGAGCAAGGCTGTGATTTCTGGTTCTCCACGTTTTCCAGCTCTTCACAGGGATGCTGTGACACCTTCAGTGTCCTCTAAAGGCCACTAGAAGTGGGATCTGCTAGGAAACACTGTGTGCTGCTCTATTTATGGCTCTTATGGAGGGACTGACCCACTCACTCAGCCCCATGCAAACCTTCACACAGCTCTTCCCATCTGGTGTCTGTGTTTTGCAGTATTTCTTCTTGTTTTGGTAAGGAAAGGGGTGTCTGTGGAGGGAGAAGGATGCCCCAGACATTTTTCTTTTCCAAGGTCTGTCTGAAAGGTAGGGTAGACAAAAATGTAGAGTTGCAAAGCTATCACTGGGCCTTCTGTGCATTTAAATAGCTTTAAAAATGACTTCTGTAGGCCTGGAATCCTCACTGCCATCACCAAATCCACTGAGTGCAGGACTGGGCTCCACATCTGATTCAACTCCTGATGAATCATTATTTCCACTACTTGTTTTCCATAATTGCTTTTGCTAATCCTCAGCTGTATTTGCATTTTCTCAGTGCTCACCATCCCCTTCATCCCTTCCTAGGTGCAAGTCTTGAGGTGTCAACATCCAGCTTGTGTGCCCTGTGATGTTCAGGGGAGCTGTAAATGCAGAAGGTGATCTTTGGCTGGTGTAAATTATTAAAGCTGTGAGTGGATCTGTAGAGCTCAGCTGCAGGAATTCCCATGGGATGTTTCATTCCTGCTGGCTGGAACAGCAGAAAGCTGGTGGGGGAAATGGCCTTGTTCAAACATACCTGATGTGCAAGACTCACAGCTGAGCAATTCTCTGCTCCTTTGTTTTGGCCTGTTAAGCTTTAGCAAAATAAAATCAATCTTTTGGCCTTTTCTGCTGGTTCCTGTGTGGAGTCAGGTGTTTTACAAGCTCTCCACGTCCTCTTGGCCACACAGCCGCCTGTTAAACTGGAACCCCAAGGCAGAGGCTCCTTGGCAGCATGTAGGAAAAGGAAAAGAATTGCCAGGTTAAGTGAAGTTCAGTTACTTAAAGGGTGCAAAGTTTCCCTGCAGATAAGCAGAGTTCAGATCTGTAATTCTGACTGATTCCAGCACTGGTTCCACTTGGGCTCCTTGCTGTTGGTTAAAGGATGGGAAGGCAGAGGGTTTGTTTGGGTTCTGCTGCATTAACCCCATGGTCAGAACTGTAAATGGTTCAGGGAGAAAAAGGTACCTGAGCCAAGCCTTGTTGTCAAAATGAAAGGAAATTGTCCCTTTTCAACTTCAGCTGAATTTGCGAAACATCCTGACCCCAACGTGTGTCACCCAAACCCTTCAAAATGGGGTCAGTTATAAACAACTTTACTTCATTCATCTCTCCTGGAATAGGAGGAGAAGGGGGGACCTGGAAAATTTATTGAATGGAAAATGGATCTTTTTAAAAAGAAAAAAAAAAAAAAAGAAGAAATGTCTCCTTCCTGGCTTTTTGGGAGGAATTACAAACAATGGGGGTTAAAACCCAAGACAAAAACCTGGGCTGGCTCTGGCCAGCTCCAGGCACATCATTTCCCCTCCAGAGAATCATGGAATGGTTCAGGCTGGAAAAGACCTTTGTGTGTGTGTTTCTCCCCCTCTTTCTCCCATTCTGGAGCAGTGTTGCCAGCAGGCAAACACTAATCCATCCTGACAGCTCTGCCCATCTTCCTGCTTTGGTCTGGCAACCAGCAAACAGCTTGATTAAGGTCCCTGGGGCTTTATTAGTGCAGCTTGTTGCCTGTAAATTAATCAACAGGTTTCCTGTGTTTAACTCTTTCTGGGAATGCTCTGCATTGCTGTGGGTGGTGAATCAAGCCTTTAGAACTGGCTTTTTTAAAAAAGGCACAGCAGAAATAGCTTCAAAGGTTTTACAGTCCTGGGTTCTTGGGGCAGGAGGGGAGGAGATCCTGTGGGCTCTGCAGGTGCTGCCTGTCTGACTTCCCATCTCTAAGAGCAATTTTAGGCTTTTGCTTTATTTCTCTTGGCTGTTCAGCCCCTGTAAAATATAAAATATCCATTATCCATGCAGAGGGCAGCCAGATGGAACCTGTACTTTGCTGAGTTATCCATAAGAAATCAGATGTGCTCTGGCCCCTCAAATGAGAAGCACACTGAGGAACGGGACCACCTTGCTGTTCTGAGGGTTCTGGAGCCATGGGCAGAAGTTGCCAGGATGTTTTATTTGACTTTTTTTCAGGCTTTGGGCTTGTCCTTTAGCTGTTTAGCCTCACCATAGAGGCATTAGGAAAAATAACTTTGTAGTGCTGGACTTGGATAATGAGCAGAAGGTTCGGGGGCACACACTGAGTTTTCAGGTGGCTGCAGATACCAGGATGGAGATGACTGATGCTGTATGGATATAATGGGTTGAACATCCTCTCATTATTTCAAAGCTCACAGCATTTCCAGCTTCTCACATGGGGACACCCAGCTCCTTAATCTCCATTTTCCATTCCTGTGCCTGTTCTCTCCCCTCCCACTCGCTGGAGGCTCCATCAGTGCATTCCCTGTGTGCACTGTCCTGCCCTTTAGGGCCAGCACAGCCCCTGCCTGTGCTCCCTCACACCTCGAGCCCTGGGGGAGCAGCAGCACCCTGCACATGGAGTTGGATTTGGTCTGATCTGGCCTTCACCCTGCAGTGAGCAATGGTGAGAACAGGCTGAGCCATGCTGCTCGTATAGATTATTTTTAGCAACAATCAAAGCTAGAAGAAGAATGTGCCTGTGCAGAGGTTGTCTCCTGCCCCGTGGGAGGGGAGCAGCTGGCAGAGAAGGGCTGTCCTGCCCTGTGCACATTCCCCCAGGAAGGATGTGTTCCTGAAGCTGGCTCCAGCCAGACCGGAGCGGGGTGAGGTGTGGAATTTGCCTTCAGAAGCTGGCCAGCATCTGCCTTCTGGATGATGTACAAGTTCTCACATTTGATCACACTTTTCATACCTATTTTACTAAAAAGCATCTTAGTGCTCAGCTGGAGTTGTTGCATCCAGGTGTGAGTAATGCTTCCTGCCCCAGAGCAGTGCAAAGGAATTTGGAGAGTGAGGTTCCAGCTTTGGATCCTTGGCATCTGTGGCTGAAGCACCTTGTAGATACCTGCACCACCAGACAGAGCTCGCTGGCAGGGGCTGAAACACCTGCAGGAGCCAAGTGTGTGAGCTGGAATTCCCAGTGATGCTGCCTATGGATCTCCCCAGGTGACAGCAGAAAACTGTGTGCAAAGTGTTTTCTCTGCCATTTAAAATGTCATAACAGTTGATCTGCTCTTGTGAGGAGGCTCTTTGTGGTGGACAGAAGGAAAAGTGCCATTTCTGAAGGGTGATTTTAAGACAAATGTGTTCTGGCCACTGTAGTCTTGAGGACTGAGGGAATCTTGGAAAAGACCTCAGAGAGCAGGTACCAGCAGGGCTGGAAAAAGTTGCTTCATGTAGAGTTCACAGAATTATAGAACCTTCTGAGTTGGAAGAGAACCACAAGGATCCAACTCTTGTCCCTGCACAGACACCTGGGCATCCCTGGAGTGGTGTCCAAGCCCTCCTGGAGCTCTGGCAGCCTCAGGGCCGTGCCCAGCACCCTCTGGGGAAGAACCTTTCCCAAAATCCAACCTGACCTTTCCTTGGCACAGCTCAGACAATCTTGACTCTGGCCACTGCACCAGAGGCCCAGCTGCTGATTCCCATCTCCCATCAGCAAAGATTTCCCTGTAGGAATTCCCACTTTTGCTCATCCCTCGGGACATCCACCTTGCTCTGCTGCTGAGGGCACACAGGCTCCATCTCTCGTGTCCACACCCCTCTGCCAGAGTGACAAAAGGATGACTGCAAACCTGGGAGGTTTGGGAGGGGGAGAGGGCATCAGCTCAGTGCCAGGCACAGCTGGGGACACATGGCTCTGTGTCAGGTCTGTCACATCCCCAGCGCTGGCCTTTGCACCGTGCCAGCGTGGTGGCAGCTGTGACACATCCATCAGCTGTGCCTGCTGCTCCTTGTTGCCAGGCACAGAGGGGTGACCTTTTCAGAGAGGAGGAGAGGCTGGGGAGAGCCATGGGTGGGTGGGAGGCAGTGGCAGCCCTGGCTGGGGGGTTTGGAGCAAAGCTGCCCATCCCTGCTGCTCTGCTGAGGGGTTTGGATTCATCTAGCAAAGGTGCCCATCCCTGCTGCTCTGCTGGGGGGTTTGGAGCAAAGCTGCCCATCCCTGCTGCTCTGCTGGCTGCAGGAAGCCCCATCCCCTCCTTCCTGCTGGGGTTGAGGCAGAGCTTTCCCTGCTGGGCTCTGCCATCTCTGTGGGATGCAATGTCTGGATTATGGGAGGGAGGAGCAGGGTGATGCTTGGCAAAATTCTATTTATGGGCTGCTGCAGATCTGGCTGTGTCACCTTGGGTGTAGGAAATTTTGATGTCTCTCCACCCTTCTCAGCCTGGAGAAGCAGCCAGCAGCAGTGGGGGTTTGGGTCTTGTGCCCTGCGCTGTGACTTGTCCATGAAATTGTCACATTTTCTGTGCTGAAGGGGTTTTCCTGTGGCTCCAGCACCTGGACAGTGCTCTGCTCTGTGTGTGCCTACTCTGGAGNAGCAAAGCTGCCCATCCCTGCTGCTCTGCTGGGGGGTTTGGAGCAAAGCTGCCCATCCCTGCTGCTCTGCTGGCTGCAGGAAGCCCCATCCCCTCCTTCCTGCTGGGGTTGAGGCAGAGCTTTCCCTGCTGGGCTCTGCCATCTCTGTGGGATGCAATGTCTGGATTATGGGAGGGAGGAGCAGGGTGATGCTTGGCAAAATGCTATTTATGGGCTGCTGCAGATCTGGCTGTGTCACCTTGGGTGTAGGAAATTTTGATGTCTCTCCACCCTTCTCAGCCTGGAGAAGCAGCCAGCAGCAGTGGGGGTTTGGGTCTTGTGCCCTGCGCTGTGACTTGTCCATGAAATTGTCACATTTTCTGTGCTGAAGGGGTTTTCCTGTGGCTCCAGCACCTGGACAGTGCTCTGCTCTGTGTGTGCCTACTCTGGAGTGAAACTGGGGGTGGCTTCTCTAGGAAAGAAAGTATTTTCCAGGTATTTGAGGTCAGCCTGACTCAGGAAACAATTCTGAGCCTCTCAGGCTGGATTGGTACAAATGGCACCATGAGTGCAGGGAGATGCAGCTCTGTGTGAAGGGGTGAGGTGGAACAGTACCAGACATAACCTGAAATGACTTAACAAGCTGCTCAAGTTTTTTAAATGCATGTGTCGTTTTTTTCCTTTAATTTAAATTTCCTCTGACATTTCATAGGCTTCATCACTCAATGTGAAGCCAAGATCCATGTGAGTGTGTGCGGTAGGATTGTTTTTAAATTTTATTTTAAATACAGATGTCTGGAATAACTTTTTTGCACACACTGTAGGAGTGTAAAGGTTTCTAAGCAACATCATTTCATGCTGTTTGCATTCGAGAATGTAAAACAGGGTTCCTTTTTTTAAAAGTCTCTGCAGTGCAGGCATAATTACAGGATCCCATTATGCAGCATTGTGTCTACGGTGAAGCCTGCCCTAATGGAATATTCTGCCTTCTGCTGAAGCCTTACCTGCTTTTTACCAAGACACTTAAGGACTTAATTAGCCTCATTATAGACTGCCACCCCCTTCCCCAGCCCTGTGCATGAAGGGATAATGATCTGTCCAAGCTAGCAGTGTGTTCACTTCCCGTGGTTAACAGCACCGCATGGAGGGAGCGTTTCGGAGCTCGCTGCTGCTCTCTTGAATTGAACATGGAGGAGGAGGGGGGGAAATGAAAGCATTTCCTAGGAGCAATAAATACACTCTGTGTTTGCTTGGCCTGGTCCCTGCCACTGAGCTGGGAGGGTGTTTGTCACTGGGAGATCCCCGTGGAGCTCCTCAGTGTGATGCCTCAGCCTGTGCTCAGAGCTGAGCCAGCAGCCCTGCAGGGCACCCACGGGCACTCCAGCCCTGCAGGGCACCCACGGGCACTCCAGCCCTGCAGGGCACCCAGGGGCACTCCAGCCTTCAGCAGAGTGCCTGGGAACAGCAGGAGCCCTGTGGGTGCAGAGAACCTGGCCCTGATGCCCCTGTGGATGTGCTACCTGTGGGCACCATCTTCCACTGACCTGTGTGTTCGTCCATCCGGATGTGGAATTAGAGTGGGTGGAATGGTTTGGGTCAGAAGGGACATTAAAGATCAGTTAAATTCCACCCCAGCTATGGCCAGGGTCCCCCAGCCCAGGGTCCTCCAAGCCCCATCCAAGTGGCCTTGTGGTCTTGGCCATTTCCAGGGATCCAGGGGCAGCCACAGCCTCTCTGGGCACCCTGTGCCAGGGCCTGCCCACCCTCACAGGGCACAATTCCTTCCCAAAATCCCACCAAAACCTAATCTAAACTGCTTCCTGCCTGCTGCTCTTGCTGGACAGCAGGTGTTGCAGCTGTGGTCAGTGGTTGGAGTGACAGGAGGTGGTGGCTTGAGGACACTGCTCTGATGCCGAGGGAAGCTGGGGAGGATCATCCTGCTGCCACATGACAGCATCTGCAAGGCTCCTGTCAGCTGGATGGTCAGGCCTGATCCCCAGTGGTAAACAACATCTGCACTGAGCTGCCCAACAGAGTTTTATAAACATCTGGGGGCTTTTTGTGTTTTATGAGATGAGGAGTGTTGGCTTTTGTACCAGAGACCGGGCCAAAGGAGTTTTTATTGCTGGTTAGGTAACTTCTCTGGCATGTTGTGTTGGGAGCCCCAGACATAATTAATGAGGTGTGGGAGTGCTGTGGTGCATGTGTTGTTTTGTGTGATGGCTGTTGCTGCTGCAGCCCGTGCCGAGATGTGGCCATGACGTTTTCCTTACAGGTGGACAGCCCTGAGCCCCCTCCACCACCTGTGTCCATCCTGTGGTGGCATTTCTGCCCTACCTGCTCCTGGTTTTTGCTCTCCTAGCAGGTTTTCTCTGGAATTCTGCTAACATCTTGCGGGGAAATTCACCCCAAACCTCTGCTCTTTGCACTTGTTGGTTCAGGTGGGAAGGGGCACTATGAGTGGTCAGGGATTTGGGAGCATCCTGTGGGATGTGGCACTCCCACAGCTGCATCCAGGGCTGCTGTTTAGAGGCTGGTGGCTCATCTCTTGTGAGAAGCAGAGACAGGACAGAAGGAGCTGTGATGCTGATGGATTTCCCATTTTCCTTGACTCACCTGGAGTCCTGAGAATCACCTGCTTGCTCCCTCACCTCAGCAGAAGTGTGTGGCCTGGGGTGCTGCAGGGAGGTCACCCATGCTGGGAGCCCCCTGCACAGCCCAGAGCTGCTCCAGGAACTCATCCTCCTGGCCTGTGAAAAGTGTCCCTGCCCATGGCAGGGGGTTGGGAGCAGATGATCTTTAAGGTCCCTTCCGACCCAAACCATGATTCCATGATCTCCTGCTCTGCTTTGCTCACCCAGGCTGGCTCTCCTGCTCTGTCCATTCCTACGAAGGATTGGCTGCAGTGATGTAGTGCCTGGTATTTTTGTTTTCCAAAAGCCACTTGGCTCTCCTCTGGCTTTTCCAGCCTCTGCCCTCGAGGAGCTATGTGTGATCCCTGCTCAGGGAGCTGGGAACATCTCCTCAGCCCCACAGAGGCACGGGAAGGTGCAGGCAGTGCTGGCCCTCAGCACAAAGCCCATCCAAGCTGCAGCTCCCTCATGCTTTCCAGGGAGGTGGCCGGAGGTCTCCAGCAGTGCACGTTGCCTTTTGGCTTCATAAACACTGAAAAATGGTGCCAGATGGATGGAGCTTTATAGGATCTGCCCTGTGCTCTGTGGATTTTAAACAAACCTGGGAGGGGGTTTGGGCTGGATCCTTGTTTGTTCTTGAAGGAATTGATGAGGGCTTCAGAGTCCTCGTCCATCCATCTTCCATATGGAGATAAAAAGTTTTGGCTGAACACTGCTAAATGTGCCGTCATCTATCACAGCGGAGGCGGGATTGTGTCAAGGAAAAATAATCCACCATCAGGCTCAAAAGGAGAAAAAAGGGAAAGAAAAAAAAAAAGGAAAGAAATAAGATTTCCAGTAAAACGCATCGCTTTTAAAAATCCAGTTCACTCTTTGCCAAGTCATTGTTTGGTTTTAGACTTGTTTCACATGAAAGCAACCTTTAAAGGTTACTTTTATCCCTCTTTAATGAGCTATAGAAATGAGGCTGGTCTGCTAGAGGGCAGAGGGCAGGGATGGGGCCGTGTGTGGAGCTGATGCTCCCCTTTGGAGCAGCTCTGTGAGCTGTACCACAGCTCCCTGGCTGCCAGGTTCTGCAGCCAGCAGCTTTCAGCAGGAGAAATGAGAGAGGATCATTGATGTATATCTCTCCCCTTGCTGTGGAGGAAATGATATATGCTGCAGTGTGTGTGGGAGAGAGAATAGACGGGGCTGGCTGGGTTTTTCTGGAGCGTTCTGGATGCTGGGGTTTGCACCCCGGGGACCAGGTTTGCTCTCACCCCTCCTGTGCTGGGTGCTGAGCTCTTTGGAGATGTGACCCCAATGAAAGCTCTTGGAAACCTGATCCCTGCCATGAGTGAGACCTGGCCCCATCCTCCCCTGTGGGTGAGGGGACACCAAACCCCCTTCCCAGGACAGCCCTGTGCTGCCCCTTCTTTCCCCTGTGGTGCCTGGGGCTGTTCAGGTGACAACGAGGGTGTCCCAGCACCTCTGCAGGGAGGGACTGTCCCAGCCCTGACCAGCAGGACACTCTTTAGGTGTAGGGCAGCGTGAGGGAGTGGTGGGCAAGGTGGCCATGGGGCACAGCTGCCCATGGGTGCAGCTCCACTGTGATGTGGCTTCATGAGCCAAACACGGCAAACGCAGCAGCAGGCTCTCTAAACCAGGCTCATCAACGTGGAGTGGGCTCTTCCTTCTCCTGCCTGATTTTTTCTGCCCAGGTGTTGTGCAGGAGCAGACCCAGAGTCCCCCAGCCCAGATGGGAACCCTCCCAAACCTAACCCAACCTCCCCAGTCCGAGGGCTGCTGAGTTTCCTCACTCTGCTCCTGAGGGCTGTGCTGCTGAAACATCTCCCTCATTTCTCTCCCATTCACGTCACGTTGCCTGGAGCTTTTAGGGGAGCCCTGGCTGATGCAGAAGGAGCAGCAGGGGTGGGTAAATGAGCGCTGCTGTGCACAGAAAACCTGATGTGGTTGTGCTTTCCTGTGCTGCTGTGGGTGTGGGACATCCTTGCAGGGGCCACGTCTGCCCCAGGGCTGAAGGCCTCAGGGCTGAATGTTCCAGGGCTGAGGCTCTAAGGCTGAAGGCTCCAGGGCTGAAGGCTCCAGGGCTGAAGGCTCTAAGGTTGAAGGTTCCAGGGCTGAAGGCTCTAAGGTTGAAGGCTCCAGGGCTGAAGGCTCCAGGGCTGAAGGTTCCAGGGCTGAGGCTCTAAGGCTGAAGGCTCCAGGGCTGAAGGTTCCAGGGCTGAAGGCTCCAGGGCTGAAGGCTCTAAGGTTGAAGGTTCCAGGGCTGAAGGCTCTAAGGTTGAAGGCTCCAGGGCTGAAGGTTCCAGGGCTGAAGGTTCCAGGGCTGAAGGCTCTAAGGTTGAAGGCTGCAGGGCTGAAGGCTCTAAGGTTGAAGGTTCCAGGGCTGAGGCTCTAAGGCTGAAGGCTCCAGGGCTGAAGGCTCCAGGGCTGAGGCTCCAGGGCTGAAGGCAGCTTGGTGACAGTGCTGGCAGTGCTCCGAGGGGGGTGATTGTCACATCCCCACCGCTGGGGTGCCACCAGGAGCCTGCAGTTGGCCTGGAGCTCTGGCCCTGCCTCTTGCCACCCTCTGGAGAGGTGTTTTTCCTGAATCCTCTTTCCCAGCAGAAATCACCTCCGTCCTCTTCATGTTTTGTGTGAGAGGGGGTTTTGCACAGAGGCCTGCGATGCTCAGGCTGTTTTTGCTGCTGGGCTGTGAGGGCTCCCCCCGCAGCAGGAGCAGCCGCCCCGGGATGCTCTGTGTGAGCAGGATGTGGTGGCCTGGAGAGGAGCTGCCAGCACGGAGAAATTCCCTCTGAAGCAGAGCTGAGGAGGATGCTGTTTTCTGTGGAAGTGTCAGGAGGCCGCTGGAGGCAAAGAGCAACTTTCCTATGGGAAAGTAAAGTCTTGTTCCATTTTTAACCCTTGGTAATTGAGTCCAGGGTGAAATGTGACCCCAGGTTACATAGTTGTAATGCCTTCCCTGTGTGCTGGGCTCTGGGCCCTCAGGAGGGGGAAGGAGCAGTGGCTTGCTGCTTTTGGCCCAGCTCCATGAAAAAGCAAATTTGTCAGTGCCTGTAAATACTGAAAATGGGGAGGCAGGAAGTGGACATCTCCTTAAGTGACATCGGAGCCGACAGCCCTGTGTGGCTTTGGGGACACTCACCCTGCCAGCGTGTGTGGCTCAGGAGAGCCTGGGAGAGTGGCAGGGGAGTTTGGGGTCCCTGGTGGGGCCATGAGGTGGCAGCGTGTCCTGGTGGGAATCTGTGTCCTGGTGCTGCCTTCAGAGGCTGCCTGGAGCAGAGGCTGGGCAGAGTTCAGGAATAAAGCAGGGATTTATTCAAAGCCCTTCACAGGACACACCTCAGGCAGTGCCAGAGCCCGGCCGTGGCTCCACCCCAGATGGACTCCTGGGCACGAGTTTTCACACTTTGATCAGTTTGGGTCCATTTCCATCCTGGGGTTCACTGTCCAATTCCAGCTCCAGGTGATGCAGTCCCACCCTCCCAGGCTGCTCTCCTCCATTCCCTGTTGTTTGCACTTTTTGGGCTGAAGCTGCAGCGGTGTCCTTGGTTCTGGGCTGGAAAAGGATTGTTCTGTGTGACTGAGCTGTGAGGAGAGCTGCTGACACTGATATGGAGTTCAGAGTTCTGTACCAACGCAGTCCAGAGTCTGGGAATATCAAAGCTCAAACTGAAGGCATCACTGGGATCCTGTGAACTGGCCCTGACCTGGCAGCAGGAAGGAAGGCACCCCAGCCAGGCTATGGTTTTTCTCAGAGGTCTCTCCCAGTTTTAATGACGTTTCCATGCTCAGCTCTGTGCTCCCTGCTCATGGATGGCGCTGGGGAGTGACACAAATCCCGTGTGGTCAGCGGGTGCCACCACAAACCATCCCTGGGAATTTGGGAGCCCTGCAGGCACCCCCAGAGTTTGGGAACCACCCTCAGCAGGGGCATCGCCAGCCTGCAGGGGAGACACCTCACCCTGGGCACCTGGGATCTCCTCCAGCTCCCTCCTGCCTCTGGTCTCCAGGAGGATTTGTAATCTGATGATTACACTGAGACAGCACTGATAAAACATTTATTTGAGCCGTGTCATTAAAAATAGATGGCTGTAGCCTAAAGGTGGCTTGTTGGGTGACTTGCTTGCTGTTCTGCTTTATTATGAAGCCTGAAAATTACTGTGTTTTTAAAGTAGTGTTGCTTGTTTTCCTCACATGTCTTTCCAGCCTTACAAATATTAAATATGCCATGTCAGGTTGGTTTTGTTGCAGTCTCTAAGGAAGAGCTGCCCACTGGGAGCTTTCTCTGCCCCGAGGATGTCAACAGATCATTTATCCACCACGAGGAAAACAACAGTTGACTGTAAAATGAGACCTTAGAAGAAAAAAAAAAAAAAAAAAAGAAGAAAAAAAAAAGGCAAAGCAAAAAAAAAAGCAATAAAAAAAGCAGAGAGTTAGCAACAGTCAGCAGTTCCTCTGGACTTGCTACTTCAAATATCCTTGCTGTAAATTTCCTGGGAAAAGGGTAGGGTACACAAGGGGTGAGTTTTTGGTGTTAAATACTTCCAGACCTCCTCAGGCCATCAGGAGGGAGCAGGCCAGCTGTTGCTCCAGATGTTGCCTTGGGGAAAGGATCACCCACAGGAGCTGGATCGCTGCAGCTCTCTGAGAGAGCCTTCCCCTTCTGGTGGTGTGAGGAAGCTTTTATGAGTCTTATCCCCAAAAATGGCATGAGATCTCTCTCTGGGGATACTTGGGAACATGGGGTGGGGGAGAAGAAGTGGCAAGAGGCCAGTGGAAATCCCAGAGGATGCTCCAGACACAGGAGATGTCACAGACAGGCAAGGACAGGACAAGTGCAGGGTTCTACTGCCACCCCCGATGTCCCTGTTCTGATGTGGAATTCTGTTAGCCCTACTCCCCTCTCAGCCCAGTAAACAGGAGGTGCTGAGCAGCCCAGACACTCTCCCACCTCTTGGAAATCCTGGGAAATAAATCTTCTGGTGTTAGTACAAAGCAATTAGGAAGGGAGGTTTGTGTTTTCTTGCTGGATGTGCATTTCCCACCTCCTGGATTAATCCTGGCTCATCGTTAGCTCAGGGTTTGTGTGCCCTGCCAGGGCCTGACCTGCATCTTGTACCAATAAAAGCCCATGAGACATCTGCTCCAGGGGGCAAGAAAACCCAGTGGTGTTTGCTGCCAGCTTGGCTGGGAGAGAGGGAGGGCCAGGAGGGTGGAGAGGGCACAAAGAAGAGAATGTTCAGGGTGGAAAAATGCAACCTGGCTTCTCCATAATGAACTGGTCTCCCACAGGCTCTCTGGGACAGTGTGAGCAGGGTTTCTGCAATGACTGGAAAGTCCAAACCTCCCTGAGGCTGGTGAGGGGCAGAGAGGCATGGCTGGGTGGGAACATCCTCCCCAAACCCTCTGGGGAGGTGCTGATGAGGGTTTGGAGCTGGCTGGGCTGGGATGTGAGACAAAAGCCATCAGCCAGGCAGGGGACAGGGTGTGTGACACCCTGCCACGCTGGGGACATTAATTCCCAATGAAGTGTGAGTGCTGAAAGGCTGCATGGTTCCTCAGGGAGGACAGATGAGGATCAAAGCCATCCAATTATTCCAGCTGGTGGGCACTGGGGACAGAGCCAGGGATGCTGGTGCTGCTTGTGGCAGTGGCAGCCCCGTGCTGAGGTCACCTGTGGTGGCACCAGGCACAGAGCACCCAGCAGGGCTCACTCAGGCTCCTTTTGGGCTGGGAAGGGCATCAGGGTGATGCAGGATACCTGACCCTACAGGAGAGATGGAGAGGGGCTTTTTTACAAGAGCCTGGAGTGACAGGACAAGGGGAATGGTTTAAAACTGAGAGTGGGTTTAGATTGGATATTGGAAAAAAATCCTTCTCTGGGAGGGTGGGCAGGCCCTGGCACAGGGTGCCCAGAGCAGCTGTGGCTGCCCCTGGATCCCTGGCAGTGCCCAAGGCCAGGCTGGACACTGGGGCTGGGAGCAGCCTGGGACAGTGGGAGGTGTCCCTGCCATGGCAGGGGTGGCACTGGATGAGCTTTAAGGTCCCTCCCAACCCAAACCATTCTGTGTTTCCATGTGGTTTTTCAGGCAGCATCTGGGCATGGGGGAATTAAAAGGAACAGTCCAAATGCCCCAGAGGAGAAAGGGAAACTCCAATAAATGAGTGAGTAGGAGCCCTGGGGACTCCTGAAGCACTGTGGACACCAGTGGATGTGTTCTGGATACTCAGCAGGGACAGATATCCTGGGGGTGACAGCAGACAGGGAGGGGTGGGATGGTGGCATGTTCAGGTTTGGGAAAAACAGCTCCAAAAGTGAAGTTTACTTTGTCTAGAAATTGGTTTTTAGACTGTGGCTTCACTGGACAGAAAGGAATGGTTTCTGCAGGAACCTTTTCCAGTGAGGAGCGTGGCTGGTGCTGCAGAGTGGTTGCAATATTAGACCATCTCCAGGGCTTGAGAAATCACCTTGCAAAGTGTGTGCACCAAGCTGCTATTTGCAGAAAGGTTTTGTGGAAAAGGTACTTAACCCAGAGGAATAGGTTTGGATTCCAGAGCAGTCAGCTTGGAGCTGTGGCCAGCTTCTGGTGCAAAGTGAAGCTTTTCCCAGAGGTAAACATCACTTTAAGTCAGGATAAACCCAACCCAAAGCGGGGAGGGACAGCTCTTCCACCACCACCAATTAATCAGTGTGCAGCTCTAAAAAGGGCAACTCCTGGCAGGCAGCTCCATTCAAGGGTCCTCCCAGGTCCCCCTGCCCGGGCTGAGCTGGGGAGGGGTGAAAGAGCAGCAAAAACTCAACTGCTGAAAGTTTCCTTCCTGCTGCTGGGAAGGACGAGCAGCTTTTCCTCGAGGTGAATCACCCTCCGTGCTCAGCAGCTAATCCTGCTGCCTGTGGTGGCCCCTGATAAGCTCTCTGGCCAGCTCTGATGATTTTCCAGCATCTTTATTAGAAAAATAACATCAGAAGTGCTTGGAAGTCAATTATGTTTCATGTGACTAATGTTAATTATTATTACTTTTGTTAGTTCACCTAATGCACCAGGATTCTCCCATTCTCCCATTAATAGATGTCACTAATTTGTTCCCAGAGGGCACTGTCTCCCACCAGTGGATTTTGGAGCATTTCCCTGAACTACCCTCTATTTTTTATTTAATATAGTTTAAAATTTGATTGGAAGTTAATTATTGTGAGCTGGAAGTTTCCACAGGCTCCTGTAAACATCAACTAAGCTTTGCAGTCTGGGTTATTTTTACAACGTGTCAGGCAAAGAAACCCAGGGTAACAGTTTGGGAATGCTGGGAGACATCTGATTGAGAATGGAAATTGGCAGATAAGTGATGTGGAAGAGCACATCCCTGTCGGTGCAGGAGGTGAGGAGTGTGATGGATGTGGGTGGAGCAAAAAGAGGGTTGAGATAACCTGAAGTAATGCCCACAGGCACAGAGTGAAATCCGACTTCTCTCTGTGTTCTGGAGCACAAGAAGATTTGCATGGATGCAAAACAATTTAAGGATCATGAAGAGAGTAGGCTGAACATGGAAGAAAATCCTTGGATAAAAGCTTTTCTCTTGCTTCATTTTTTTTTCTTTTTTTTCTTTTTTTTCTTTTTCTTTTTTTTTTTTTCTCTCTTCATGAGGCACCAAGGAAATCCAAGAAAACTTTTTGTGCCTTTTTGGATGTGGATGCCCTTGGAGCAGCTGCTGGCTGGCAAGTGGTGCCCATCCCCTGTTCAGTGCTGCTGAGGGGGATGGTTTGAATGCAGCCCACAAAGAGACTGGATTAAAAAAGGGTCAGACAATCTCTGACTCCAGCATGTGTTCAAACCCTGTGCACAGTTCAGCACATGGAGTTGTGCTAACAAAGCTCCTTGCCAGCAAGTGAAGTGTTTGTTTGGAGATGGCACTGTGAGCCCTGGAGAGCTGGGCAAGGGTTATTTTCATTCCTAACAAAATAACAAACCACAGCACTATGGAATTTATCATATAGGAGCAGCAGGAGGAGGTCAGGGCTGTCTGAGCACAGCACTGAGGGCTCTGCTTGTTGTGTTTGGCTTGGAGAGAGAATTCCCAGTGGGATTTTTGGGACAGCAATCAATCCCTGTCTGCTTTTCTTTCTTTGATGGAGTGACAACACAAGTCTGTGCTGCCAGGTGGAGCCTGGTGGGGGATGCCAGTGGTGGAATGGAATGGGTTGGGTTGGGAGGGACCTTAAAGATCACCTGGATCCAACCAGGGACACCTTCCACTGTCCCAGGTGGCTCCAAGCCCTGTCCAGCCTGGCCTTGGGCACTGCCAGGGATGCAGGGGCAGCCACAGCTGCTCTGGGCACCCTGTGCCAGGGCCTGCCCACCCTCATGGTAAAGATGTGGGGAAGGCACAAGAGGGGCCCACCTTGTCCAAAACTTGTTGAGGCACTGGATAGTCAGTAATTTATATTTTTTAAGCACAATTCTATCACTGAGTGTTTTTTTAATAAGGACACTGCTTGGTTTTGTGCAGATTTTTTATCCTGTGCCTTGTGCCTGATTGACTGCGTGTCCGTGCTGGGGTCACTCAGCTTCCTGCTCTGCCCCACATCTCCACCTCAAACTGGCACAGTGTTGCTCATTTCCCACTTCTAGTTTGGAGTGCAACCTTAATGGAAATGTTAATTTACAGCAACTACTTCCCAGGGTATGATTTGGGAAAAGGCTCTCAAGTTTTCCGTGTGGTTATCAGAGAGTGGCTGACTGTAAAAGCCCAGCTCTCTCCTTGACCTGACAAAAGTCCTCACAATGGCTGGTGAAAGTAAAAGTGCCCTGCAGTCAGTTCATGCCCCAGGAGGTTATTTATGGGCAGCTTTCTCCAGAAGAATCATAAACTCTGTGATTAATTACTGGGAGAAAGCCACTGTTGGGACAGGGTAACACGGGGGTTTCTCTGCCTGCAGCCTCGGGGCAGGGCAGCTGCTGCACAAAAGCTGCTCTTGCGAAGTAACGAAGCAGAATCTTGGTTTATTTATTTGTCTTGTTGTTCCTAACACCCTGTTGAGGTTGGGAAGCTGAAGGGAAGCTCTTGCAGTGGCCTTTGGAGAGTGCTGCACGTCAGGGCTCAGGGTGTGGCACAAGGCACTGAGCCAAGCCCTGGGCAGGTTTTCAGGTGGGGCTGCTGGCACTGGGTGAGCAATTCAGGTGCATCCCCCGTGCTGTCCTCACTGCCTTGGAGAGCTGTTCACCTGCTGCACTGCTTGGGGGCAGAGGAAGGGTGCTCTGCTCTGGGACTGTCCCTTTCTGCCTCCTGCTTCCAGTGTGGGCTTAGATGGATCACTTATTCCTGCTCTGCTTTGCTTTCCCATCTCAAAAATGGAATTAAGCAGCTTTGTGCACTTAAACTCAGAGACCAACCACATTGTTTTAGACAAGGTGTGGATGAAATGAGGTCTCTCTTACCCTGTGTCCAACTGGCTCCTTGTGAGTGGCCAGTCCAGAGCATGGAGCTGAAATAATGAGATTTTCTGGGAGGTGATGTGGTGACAGCAAGGTGGGATGAGAAGCAGGAGCTGGTTATTTTGGAGAGGGCAGCCCAGCAGGATGGCTCCTGGCTGTGTCCTCCCCACAGCCCCGTGTGAGCAGCACAGCAACACAGGACACCTCATCCTTGCCTTTTTCCTGGAGGAGGAAGAGCAAAGCCTGCAGGAGGGTGCTGTGCTGGGTGCAGATGTTTCGTGTCTCTCATCCCTCGAGGTCAGCTGGAGTTCTGCCAGCGCCAGTGACGTGTGCTGAGCAGCAGAGGCCAAACCCTCCCTCAGACAGAGCTGTGGGACTGCTCTGTGCTCTCTGAAGGCTTTTATGGCATCCCAGGGATGCCTCAGGTTTGAGCTTTTATATTTTTCAGGTTCTGTGCTGCTTTAGTGTGAGGGTCTGAGCTTCACATGAGGGGATGGTGAGCTCTCTGCACAGAGCAGGGAGACAAAACAATTCCTGC
Source organism: Hypocryptadius cinnamomeus (assembly GCA_013400635.1). Classification (NCBI taxonomy): domain Eukaryota; kingdom Metazoa; phylum Chordata; class Aves; order Passeriformes; family Zosteropidae; genus Hypocryptadius; species Hypocryptadius cinnamomeus. The sequence goes on along the minus strand of VYZP01036991.1, from coordinate 27,953 downwards.
TCCAGCTGGGCACCAAGGACAAATGATCCAAATCTCAGCCCCAAGAGCACAACCAGCGTGGGCTGGAGAGAGAAAAACAAGCAGGATGGGAGTGCATGGGCTAAAGCTGGAATTGGACAATGAACTGCAATCTGCACATGGAGCAGAGCTGATCACAGGGAGAGACCCCGGGAGCGCTCGTGCATTTTGGGACCATTTTGGTTCATCTTGGGTGCAGCCCTGGCTGGGCTCTTGTGCTGCCCAAGGTGGATCCATGGAGGAGATCCTTTGAATAAATCCCTGCTTTATTCTTTAGCTCTGTCCAGCCTCTGCTCTGGCTCAGCCTTCCCAAGGCATCACCAGCGCATCCAGGGCCCAGGGCTGAGCTGGTGGCACTGGTGCCACATCCCCCAGAGAAGGTGTCCCTGCAGCAGCACTGTCCCCACGCCAGGCTGGTGTCTGTGGAAAGCTGGAGATGACTCATTTCCCTTCTGAATTCCTGAATTCCTGTCTTTCCTCCCTTTGGGCATCCTGCTGCCAGCACTGCTCTCCCAACTGCCTGCACGCTGCTCTTTGCTCGCTCTATTTATAGGGAATTTAATAAGATATCAATTAAAGAAATGAAAACAAACCCAGGACGTCTGTCAGCTGAAAAGCCGGAGCGAGGCAAGGTTATTGGTAGCAGTTGTCTCAAATCTTGTCAGCCCTTTTTATAGACAGTCCCTGTTGTTGTGGGACAGCTGGGCTGGGCTTGTGTGTCCCAGCAGGTGGTGGCAGCCACCCTGTCCCTCTGCTGGGACCCTGGTGCTGCCAGCTCCTGCCTGCCCTGCTCGTTAAAAGGGGAGGGATGCTAATGAGAGAAGTGGGCTTGAGGGAGTCCCTCTTTGTGCAGCACACTGTTAATTAGCTCTCCTGATTTACTGCTTTCCTGTTTGGGGGATTTGGTATTTATGATCCTATGGGGAGGATGTGAGCTGGCATGGAGAGAGGAGATTTCTGCTCCTTCAGGGCTTTATGATCCTCCTTCCTCTTGAAAATTCCAGCTGTGGGGAGAGACCAGGAAATTGGAGATTTGTTTCTGACTGAGTGAATTAGTGTCTGTCTCTGTAAAATCTGTTTCCCTGAGTTTTGCTGCACCCTAAGTATCCTTTTGGCTCGCTGCCTGGCACCTCTGCAGTGTCAGCATGGGGAGAGCCTCCTGCTGCAGCCAGAGGCCATCCCAAACAGTCTGCAGGTCTGTCTGGGATCTCTGGTATGTTCATTTGTTCCATGGGTTTGAGAGGGTGGGGGTGACCAGGGGGAAATCCTCCAGCCAGGGTCCCTCCAGGCTCAGAGCTCCTCTCCTGACCCTGTGGGCTCCAGGGTCCACGTGCTTGTCCCCAGGGGTGTGCCAGCACTGCCTGAATGCTCCCAGCATCTCTGTGCCCCTTTTCCAAAGCCACCTGGAACAGATTATTTCTCTTTAAAAGCTTGAGCTGCTTCTGCTCTTTATTCCTGGATACTCTATATTCTGTGTTATTTTTATAAGAGTAGTGACAGGACAAAGGGGAATGGCTTTAAACTGTCAGAAAGTGGCTTTAGATAGGATTTTGGGAAGAAATCCTTCCCTGTGAGGGTGGGAGGCCCTGGCACAGGGTGCCCAGAGAAGCTGTGGCTGCCCCTGGATCCCTGGCAGTGCCCAAGGCCAGGCTGGAGCAGCCTGGGACAGTGGGAGGTGTCCCTGTGCATGGCAGGGGTGGCACTGGATGGGCTTTAAGGTCCCTTCCAAGCCAAACCATTCCATGGTTCTCACCCTGGTGATGTTATCCTGGTTTTCTCTGGAGAGATTGTGATGAACAAAGGCAGGACTTTGCCCAGATGAAGTCTGAGTCCCACTTGTCCCTCCTGTCACTGTCACCTCTGTCTAGTGCTTTCTGCTCCTGCTGCTTCATCCATCAGCTCCTCCTGTGCCCACCTCTGCTCCAGCTGCCTCTAATTTGTCAGGTTCTTCCTCTCTCCTCCAATTCACTTCCCCAAAATTACCACAGGGAGCAAAGCACCTCCTCCAGCCTTATTAAAACCACGAGGGAAATGTTTCTGCACAGCTCCTGGGCTCCATTTGATATTGTTTGATCAGCTGAGAGCAAGAGGAAGGAAAATGCTGACTTGGGGGAATTCAGTAGGAGCTGTTAAAAAAAAAAGACACGTCCAAAAGTACGAGCATGATCTCATGCAACACAGACATTGTGATCTGGGAACTACAGAGGGCTGAGCCTCTGTGTCTGGGCAAACAAAGGGACAGAAATAGCAACCCAGAAATGTTAATTCATTGGCAAAGTGATCCCCATTCCCCGGCCATATGATTTATATGGAGCAGAAACCAGGGCAGCTCTGCTTGGCTCCTTTATGTAAGGGAAGAAGAGTGAAAAAAGTGAAAACTCACGAGTTGGACTCAGCTCTGGGGCTTCTGCTGTGGTCTCTGAGACACTGGAGGGGCTCCTTCATGCCTGTGTTAGAAAATCAACCTTCAAATCATGCTGTGGCTGAAGTGCCTTTGGGGCCACGGCTGCTTCTAATTCAGGAATTTCACTTGGAGGTTATCAAAGAAGCAATACTTGGATCCTGCCTTGGCATTTGCACACCCAGCAGCATCCTGGGGGCTCGCTCTGGCTCTCCTTCCTGCCAGCTGTCTGCCACTGCCATTTCTGTCCAGCAAAACCAGCCCAAGACCATCCAAGGAGAAGAGTTGTGAAGGAGAATGAGGACAAACATGGTTCACGAAAGCCCCTTGGGGACAGGGAGCTGGAAGGGCAGGAAGTGTTTCAGAGATTGCTCTTAATTTGGTTTATTTTCTATTTAGGCTGTCCCAATTTATCCCAGTCCCTGTGTGTCCTCTGGTCCACTGCTGTGCACTCACTGCCTTGGGCTCTGTAATGGGCCCTGGAAAGCCAAGGATGAGGAGCTGTTAAAAATGGGAGGTTAAAAGAACAGGTAGAACTGGCACTGTGCTTGTGTGTCAGCATGAGACCCTGCTCCAATGAACCATCTTCTTTTTGTCTTGTCATTTTCTGGGAAATAGTTTTTTCCCCCTCAGGATCCTTTTTTTTTTTAAAAAAAAAAAAAGTATTTGGCTGCCTGTGTCTGTGCAGATCAAACATACTTCCATCATTACAGGCCAGTGAGTCACAAGGGCCATAATGGCTCTATCTTAAAAATAACCCCAAAGCCCCTTGCAATTGCTCTGCAGGCTGGGATGAGCTCCTGCATTCCCCAGGGAAAGGCAGAGGCTGAGGAAGAGACCCAGGGACAGACGGTCACTGTCATGAAAAGGCTCTGATGGCTTTTCAGATCTGCTTTTTGTCCTCCCTGCAGCTCGGCTTTCTGCTCTGATGTGAGCTCTGTGAAATGGATGTTTCCTTTCAATCCTCCTCCACCTCCATTCCTTTTGCCTTTGTCTCCTTTTCTTCCCCCATCTCCTTTTTTTTTTTTTTTTTTTTTTTTTACTG
>VYZP01036991.1:0-24464 GCA_013400635.1 Hypocryptadius cinnamomeus | reverse complement strand
TTTGTTTTGTTTTGTTTTGTTTTGTTTTTTTCAGGGGTGAGGAGGGGTGGGGTTGGTTTAGAAAGATCTCATCTGTTAATAAACCCCACTCCAGCCACTTAAGATCAGTGTGTAAGGAATGATATTCCAAAGGCTCAGCTCTTTCTGAGGCAGAGGAAGAGGGGAAGCTGGGTTATTCCTGAGCATGCTCTTTGCAATGAGTTTTGCATCCAGTTTTGATCCATTGACAAAGGTGCAAACTTCCAGCTCTGAGTGCTTGGGGAAAGGTGCAGCTCAGTCTTGAGCTGATGCCCTTAAATTCTTGTGACATTGTTCTCTCTCTGTGAAATATGGGATAATGTCTCTCCCTCCCTCCTCTTCCCCTAGGAATTGCTCAGTTTTGTAGTTCTTTGGGATGTCTGGACCTGTGGCACCCTCAGATCTTGAACCAAAAGAGGCTCCAGTGCAGCAGGAGTTTTTCCAGAGCTGTTTTTTCTCGCAGCACATTTCTGTTTGTCCCAGGCTGGGCAGGGATGACAGTGGAGCAGCAGGGCTGGGGTGCGCTGTGCTGTTTAATTTAGGATCAGCTCCCATCAGGGCTGGCAGGGTTTTGTCATCAATGAAAAGGGGAGCTGGAGCACCCAGCTGTTCTTCCTACCTCAATACCACCTCTCCTGACACCCAATCCATCATCATATCCATGATTTGTTTGGAGTTGCTGATCTGTGGGTATCCAAGTGACAGCTCTGCCTCTTACCTGTACATGAGACCCAGACCCCTTAATTCCTGAGATAATTCTTCCAAGTCTCATCCTTAGCATTTAGAAAAAAAAATTTCATCCATGAAATGTGCACTGAGAAGGAAGAGACCTCACCAAGACAAATGCAGTTTCCCCCTCAACTAAACACTCATCCTGTATAAAACTAAGAAGGAATGGGTTCAAACTGAAAGGAGGGAAATTTATCTTGGATATATGGAAGAAATCGTTCCCTGTGTGGCTGGGGAGGCCCTGGCCCCTGAGAGAGTGGAAGGTGTCCCTGCCCACAGCAGGGGTTTGACACTAAGTGATCTTTAAGATCCTTTCCAGCCCATTCCAGTTTATAAATCTATAAATAATTGCTGAATAAATGTGACTTTTCACCTGGATCTCCATGACTGTTTTGTCCAGCTGGGTCATCAGCCAGCAGCACCTTTGGGCAGTTGTGCTTCTCAAAATTAATTTTAAAGTTACAGGAGCTGGGCATTTTCCTAATTTTTTTTTTTTGCATTCAAGTGTTAGGCATGTGAAGTCTCGTAACTTTCTCTGAGTGGTTATAAATTATTAGCAACTGCAGCTAATTAATCTCAAGGGTTTCATGGTAAGGTTGTCTGGCACACATAAGAGAAATGAATACTTTTATTTTACTTGGCCATTTTTTACTTTGCTGTCTGGATCTGCTCGTTCCTTAGCATGGGAATTTGGGCAACATGTGTCCCTTGCAACTGCATTTCCTGCCCAGAATGCTAATGCTGGTAGCTCTTAAAGGCTTTTGTGGAGCACTTGGAAGCTGTGTGAGATGAAAACCATAAATAAGTTACTAACTAGCCTTGGCATAACTCCCTGAGCACTGTATCTATTGATATGGAGGTTGGCTACAGATAAAAGTATCCTTCTGTCCTGATAGTGATATTATTTGGACGAGGTTTTAATCCAAGACTGTGAGGCCAGAGGAGGCTTTTTCAAAGGAGTGTCTTCCCTTGGATCATTCACCAGCTTTGGAGCTCTTAGAAGTCATAAAATGACATGGCTTTTATTTTATTTCTTTACCTGGTGGTTAAGTGTTAATAGGCACCAGAATACTTCTCTCAAAAGTATCTAAATCTTGAAAATAAATGAAATTAAAGTAGCTAAACTATTTAATTTTTTTTTTTTTTTTTTTTTTTTTGTGTGGGGGGGTGCTACAATTTTAATTAAATTTTGTGCTGGGTAGTAGCAGGAGAATCAGAGGCAGGCACACTCCCTGCTTGTGGGTTCTCTGCCTCCTTTTTCTACCTCTGTCGGGGTTGGGACTGAAGGCACTTGAGATGATGGTTCAGCCTCAGGTGTTTATTGTTTGTTATCAGTGTTACAGCCTCACAGCACTGAGTTCTGCAGCCTTTCGTGAGCAAGGCACAAAATGGCTAACTATCTCTTGGTACAAGGTCTTTTAAGGCTAAACTATTCAATTAAGCAATGACACCTAAATCATTTTCCCTTCTACCCCATAACTGACCACTCCAAGCCCATAACGTGGATTTTTCTGTCCAATTACAAAATACCACCCAAACCCATGGAGAAGAAGGAAGAAGAAGGTAAAGAAGAAGGACCAGCCTCCACCCTGAAACCTCCATCTTGTTTCATATTTATTACTATATTCTAAAACCCAAACTCTAAGTTTCCCACCCTGTGATATTACACGCTTCTAACCAACCACACACCCACAATCCCAGTGCTGTTAATCAACTTTGGAAACCTTCTCCACAGCCTCAGGTCAAATGCAATGTTCTCTTTGGGGTCTGTGCCTTTCAGCAGAGAAAGTTTAAAATTCTCAGCATCCAGGGCTCCAACAGCTGCTCCACCTGCCTGTACAGGGATCATGTCTTCACCTGTGTCTCGTTGGCACTCTGGAGAGGGCCCTGCCTCTGAGCCAGCTCTAATGGGTTTCATTCTGCTCCAGCAGTAGTGGTTCACACTTGGAACGTGAAAAGCCCTTCTAGATAAAGCATTCCACGCTGTTCAGAGCCACAGCCTGCTTCAGAGGTCAATTTAAAACCCATGTTCTGCTCCAGGTTCAGCGTGCTGAGGAGCAGGCAGCACTGACAGGAGCAGGGGTTTGAAACCCTGATTTGCAGAGTTTGTGTGTGTATGTGTCTGAACAGCCCAAATGCAGCCTCTGCCACAGTGCTTGCAATTAATTACAGATTGCTGCAGAATTCTGGCCTGGATTGCTGCCTCAATCCCACGGGGGAAAGCAGCACAGGAGTGACAGGGTGGGACTGAGGAAATCAGAAAGTTAAGAGAGGGTGAAAAGCCTCGCTGGTGGTTTGTTGGGCAGGTGGAGGGAGAGGGAAAGAGGTTTTGCAAGGGTGTAAAATGATGGGATTAGAGCAGAAAAACACCCAGATTTCCTTTTTCCTTAATTTAGTGGACCTGCCACACTTCAGCTGTGACATCTCTGTAATTCCTGTTATGGGAATAAGGGCTGGAGAACAGTGGGAGTGGTTGTTGGGGTTTCTAGCAGAGGTTTTATGGGGTGCTGGAGTGCATCCAGAACAGCAGAGCCACTTCTTCCAGCCTGAAGAGCTACTCTGAGGAGCAAAACCTCTGAGACTGCAGCCCAAGCAGCCCAGTCATTAATTATGATGCTCATTTTGGAGGACATGCAGTTTTTTGCCCACTTGGAGCTGATTTCTGCAGGATGGTCATTTATCAAAGTGCAGCACTTGAGCAGCAAAGAGCTGCCACTATCCAGGGCTTTGCTGAGCTGCTGAAATCAATACCAATCTCTGAGCAAAGCAGCAGCAGCAGGACTTGGTCCCAGACAAGGATATGAGGCAGACATTCTCAGTGTTTCTGGAACATTGCAGCCACCTCTGGATAAGGTGGTTTTGGTTTTTTGGGGGTTTTTTCCCCCTTTTTTTTTTTCCCTTTGGGATTTTTTTACATGTGCTTGTTGCTGTCCCTTTTTAGTTTCTTTGCCTTACTGCTCCTCTGCCTGGTACATATGTCTGTGTTAATTAGAGAAAAAAAATGAGTTATGCTTTTAAGTGTCTTAATTAAGATTTTTCTTAACACCCCCCAACATTTTCTCAGAGTTTTTTTCACCAACATCTAAAACTGTTCTTAAAAGCTGGTGTCAAAATAATCTTGTGCTCAACATTTGATGTTTAGATATCTTTCCAAACACACAATCCTTGGATAATTTACCTTCACAGCACTGCTGAGACCTGTAAAGCCTTGCTGTGAGCAGCAGCAAGTGAGGTGAACTGTCTCAGGTCAGAGGGAACTGGGATTGGATCTGGGATTGGATCCAGTCCCCCTGAGGCCGTCTGAAGTCTAGTTCTTGAGGAATGTCTCTAAGTACAGCTGGAAAGTTGGTTTGTGTTTAAAAAGTAAAAATACTGTTTCTCATAGCACAGTCATGGCAGAAATAGCATCTATTTGTTCAGTGTTAGGAATAAGAAGTTTCTTAATGGCCTGATGGAAAAGCTGCAGGGAATTCTCCTTGCAGCTGAAATGCTCTGGTGGGTATTGCCAACCTCTCCTCCGTGGTGGATCTGTGTTTGTACTGGGAAATGGAATTAGAGCTTCTTCTTCCCAGACAGCTCCAATGAGACTTGAGTCACTTCAGCTCAAGCTCCTTGGGGTAACTGTGAGATGTCTTTGCTCTCCCTGGTCCCCAAAGCCACCAAAAGCTCCTCAGTGGCCTCCTGGCCATCACCCTCAACAAAAGGGTGGATGCTGCCAGTACAAAATGTTGGATCCAGTATGAAATGTTGGGTCCTGTATGAAATGTTGGGTCCTGTATGAAATTTTGGGAGGAAAAACAGCCTTGGGAGGAAAACCACCGTATTGAGGAAACATTCCTTTCCAAGGTTGCTGTGTCAGACGTTCTCTCACTCTGAGAAACATCTGCCTCTCCTATTCCCTCCAAGCTGGCAGAGTGTGGGGATGAATTCTCTCCTGAGTGTGGTTTAAAGCAGATTCATCCCAGAACTGCTCTGTGGCTCACAGGTGGCTCCTCTGCTCCTGCCTGCTAACATGGCATCCCCTGAGCAGGGTCATGGGGCTGATGGTGATTCCCTAGATCCTGTCTCTGTGGGGTTTTGGGAACTGGTGAGAGCTGCTTGTAGAAAAAACGTGTCTCCATTTCCCTGCTCGTGAAATGGAAATTCTGCTTCTCTAAACCTCACTGTACTCACCAAATGCTTTCAGATTAAACAGATGAAAAGTTGATCAGAGGAGGGGCCTCAAGGGATGTGAATTAGCCATCAGCAGAGCTTCAGCTGGAGTTAATGAGATGGAGAAGGAATAACCCCATGGGTGGGTCAAGCTACACTAACTCTGTACCTGTGTGCATAATTGATGATGCCCCCATGCAGAGATCTGCTCAGCAGTGTCCTGCCTCGGGTTCTGCACCCTCAGCCACCTGGCAGAGCTGAAATCAATCCCCCTGTGCCCATCTGGCAGCCAGGTCTTGCAGCTCTGTCAGGGCTTTGATGCCGTTCGTGCTCCTGGGGTTGGGTTCCGCAGCCTGGCACCGAGATGGGAAGGCAGGAGCACTCCCTGCTCAGCCCCTGGGAAGGTGCTTCAGTGTCCCAGAGCTGAAACCAGAGCCAGGACCTGCTCCCTGTGTCCCAGTTTCTCCTTGGAGAGTGGATTTGGGTGTGCTGGGGGATTTCTTGGCTTCTGTGATAGCAGCTGAGGAAGGATCTGGGCATGTACGGCACGATGTCGCTGAGGAATGAAGCACAGAGGGGGAAGTGCAGCACCTTGCAAGGTAGGAATGCCAAATCTGCCCCAAACTTCTGTAATTAGCACACCCAGGTGGCTGGCACGGTTATCTGTTGTTCTGGGATTATGTGCAATCTCTGCTGGAAGGTACAGAACAGTCAGATAACAAGTACAGAACGGCACTTCCAACCCCTGGCATCATTTCTTAGGGTGACTGTAAGGCCTTGGTGTTCTGGACATATTTTAGGGATTTTTTTTGAGTCTGGAGACGGAAAAACTGTGTAATTTCTCCCACTTTTACAGCTTCTTCCATTTGCAGTGAGCCTGTGTGCTGCTAAAGCAGCTGATGCCTTCTCCTCTGGTAAAAAGTGGGGTAAAGCAGCGCTCCCAGAGCACTCAGATGTGCTGCAAGGAGCCAGACAGACTGCACAAGTCACTGTTTATGTTCCAGATAGGACAGGCTGCACCCAGAGCTGAGTAATGGATCTGAATGAAATCCTCCTGCTAGGCTGATGCACCTCAAGTGGCTGAGCTCGGCTTACAGAGCTGGCAATGTGACTGCTGGTTTGGGTTGCTTTATTTCTAGATTTCCTTTGGAAGTACAATCACTCCTCGGGGCATAAACTCCACTTTCTCCCAGTGGCTGGGCTGCTGAGGTTGGAGAATTTGATTTTTGGCTTCTGCAGAAAGCCTGGGCTGCCTCCCCTGCTCGGGGCTCTGGGCAGGCTGCAAGTTGTGGAAAGGTCTGACTTAAGCAGATGCTTCCTGATCTAAAGCCAGCTCCTTAAGCTGAGTGTGCTTCCTAGGAAATGAGGTGCATTTTGTCAGGCTGTGGCCTCTGGGCTCAGCTACTTGATCTTCAACTTCTCCAGCACGCTCTGGGCTCTGGCAAGAAAATTGCTGATGTTTAGGCCTTGTCTTTATGAGTAGAGTTTAAACAAACCAAGCCCAGCTTGTCTCTGCAACGTGCCAGTAAATTCATGTTTTATTAAGACCAGGAGAGCTTTCCTGTGGTGCTGGCCAGATCAGATGAACAGAAGAGGCCACTCCTGGCCCTTTTCTTTGCTCTGTCATCTCCAGGATCTCTTCATTGCATTTGTATTTTGGTGAAGGCTTTTGGAGCCTCTTGGTAATGAATTGATTGTGATTGGTATTAGCAATTCTCAGAGCCTTACTGGCATCCAGGTGATGGACACGGTAAAAAACCTGGAGAGAACGTGGCAGGGCTGTGGTTTATTGGTTTGGGGCTATGAATCTTCATGGTTTCTACTGAGTTTTGTGTTGAGACATAGTAATTGTACAAGAGACAATCCAGTCCAGTGCCTTGTCATGTGCTGTGTAAAAGGAGGTGGATGTGTGGTTTCTGAAATCCTCTGCTTTCCAGGCCATTAAAATGTGATTTGTGAAGCAGTCAAACTTTCTTCCCTGCCTGTTCAAAGATCAAGAAAACCCATGCCCTTTCTGGAGCTCTTTTGTAAGCTCCTATCTGCAGAAGAGCACAGAACAAATGCCTTTGGAATTTGGGACAGTAAATTCTGTTAAGAATGCTCAGATTCTGGGCGAAAAACTCTGCATTCCTTAGCTGAGAGCTCCCATCAGCTCCTGATTCACCAGCAAAAGTGTCCTTCAGTTTGTGAAATCCTTGTTTCCATCTCCTTGCAGTCTCTTGATGAGGGGCTGGAGCATGTCCAGGGAAGGGAAAGGAGCTGGGAAGGGTCTGGAGCCCCAGGAGCAGCTGAGGGAGCTGGAAAGGGGCTCAGCCTGGAGAAAAGGAGGCTCAGGGTGGCCCTTCTGGCTCTGCACAGCTCCTGACAGGAGGGGACAGCCGGGGGGGTCGGGCTCTGCTCCCAGGGAACAGGGACAGGAGGAGAGGGAACGGCCTCAGGCTGGGCCAGGGCAGGCTCAGGGTGGACAGCAGCAGGAATTTCCCCATGGGAAGGGTGCTCAGGCACTGGAACTGCCCAGGGAGGTTTGGAGTGCCCATCCCTGGAGTGTCCCAGGAAGGGCTGGAGGTGGCACTCGGGGCTCTGGGCTGGGGACAAGGTGGAGATGGGGCACAGCTGGGATTGATGATCTGGGAGGGTTTTTTCCCACTTCAGTGATCCTGGGATTCTGTGATTTTTATGATTTATGATTCTATATGAGCAACTGTAATTTGTGGGCATTTCCTTCTGAGTGCCAGTGACCTCCTCCACAAACCTCCTTCACCTTGGCTGCTTCCAGCACAGCTGAGACCCTTCCCACCTCTCTGAAAGTCCTTGTTCTAGGAGCACCTGCCCATAGGGACATTCTCCAGAGCTCATTCTTGCAGCTTTCCTGTCCCTAGCAGTGGTTTCCATGGGGGACAGGGCACAGGGGGCACAGCTCCTTCCACTTGGAGGGTTCAGAGACAGAGCTGGCGCTCGGATTTTTGGCTGTGTGCTCACAAAAGTGGCTCAGCTGAGGCTGCAGTGACACCCTGGGAGGTGGGGCAGCTGTCTGGATTTTGAAGGGAGGTTCAGAGCACTCTTCTCTCTGCCTTCCTCCCACTGCACACCCAGAGCCTGCAGGCACCTGCTCCAAGCATCCTCCTCCCTGTAGTGGGGCTGGACTTAGGTACCAGCCCAGCTCCTGCTCCTGGCAGGAAGAGAGAGGGAGATGAATACAGGAGGCCACGTATGCCTAATTTATTCACTCTGTCATCTCCCTGGCTTCTCTTTATCCTCCTGTTTTGTTGGAGGCTGTTTGGAGCCGCTGGGGAAGGAGGCAGCAGCGGCACAGAACGTGCTGTGCACTGGGGGACGAGCTGGGCTGCAGGATAAACACAATATCTGCCACCCCATTCATCTCTCTGGGGGGATTTTGTTATCTGGGCACAGCCAGAGAGACTCAGAGCAGCGAAATGCAACATGCAGTGACACGGGCTAGGCTGTGAATTTAAAACCTTGGCTTGCCCACCCAGGCACATTTTTAAGTTTTTTCCTCTTTTCTTTGTGTGTTCCATGTTCCCCAGAATAGCAATCAGCTGGAGATCAGTGTTTTCTACCCACTCCTTTCCTCACAGGAGTTGTGCTGGTGGAGTGGATGCTGCCTGTGATAACCTCTCCTTCAAAACATGGGGGTTTTAAAATAGTCACTTTTGTAGTTTCCCCTTCCTTTCATTTCCCTTCCCAGTGTTTATTCAGGAAAAAAGTGAGATGTGGGTGAGCCTCAAAGGCACCTCTGCCCTGAGTTACAGTGAGCTGGAGGGGATGTGGCAGAGCTTTGGCCACGGGGGTCTCGAGCCACACATTTTCCTGCATCATTTCTTTTTTCCTGGGCTTGAACTTCTCCCAGCAGAGATGTTCAGGGAGTTGTGCCTGCCACAGCCCCACGGTGTGCTCTGTCCCTGCTCCTGCAAAGCCCAGAGCTGCTGCTGGCACACACAGCATCCCTCAGCCATTGCACTTCCTGCCAGGCCAGGGGATTTTGCTCAGCGATGCTTCTGGGAATTCCCTCCCCACTCTGAAGGTTTTAACAGGCTTTCTGTTGTTGTTTTGTTTTGTTTTGTTTCCCCCTCCACTGATAATTTCTGACCTTTTTTGGCAGAAGCCAGTGTTAACATCGAGAGAAGGATTAAACCACCAACTGAAAACAGCATGAGAACAATCTTGAGGAATCAGAGATTTTTTTCATTAAGTTCACAAATTCTGTTAAGAATAAGCAGGAAAACATGATCCTCCCTGTTGTAATTTCATTATAAGAAACAGCCTGGGCCCCATGTGTGGGGAAATGCTGTGGGGGATGTGTTTTCTGAGGGCCAAAGAGGTTTGAGACACGGGAGGAGGATGTGTCTCCCTCTCACAGGATGCTCACCTCTCACCCCAGCAGCCAGCACAGCCTCCTGAGGCCCCTGTACCAGAAATCACTTGGGTTTAGGTGTTTTCCCCCGAATTTTGGTTCAGAGAGAACAAAATCTCTGTTAGCCTGCCAACCACAACAGGATCCTGTCAGCCCCTCTCTGCTCAGGGCTCATCTCTGAGGCTGCAGCCCAGCCTGAGCTTTGGAGAACTTTGCATTTACAATTTAGAATTTTATAATAACCAGGAAACAAGAGACTCCTTCCCAGCCTCACACACACACACATGGACAGAGCAATGCTTAATTCTTGTCATCCCTGGGCCTGGGGGCTGTTTATATCCAGCATTGCATGTTTATATGTGGAGTTCATCTCCTCAAGTGAAGACAGATTAAGCAGCGGGGTGAACAGACCAGTTATGTGAACTATGGGATTTCCAGCCTAGAAATTCTGCCAAGACCAAGCCAGACAAATTGGTAGCACAGCAGTGTTTCTCATTAATGTACATGGAAAGTTGTGCCTTGCTGATAATGCACAACAGCATCCTGTTGGGAGGTTTGGGAACCCATCTGGGAGCAGCTATCAGAGCTCTGTTCCAGGCTGGATTGAGTTGTCTTGCTTTCCTCTCTGTTTTCTCCTCTGACAAGGAAAAAAAAAGTGCAGCTCCCTTGCATTGACATCCTGAAATATGTGGGAATATTAGTGAGTGGTATGGTTTGCTGAACAGAAATGAGATTATTATACCCTCCCTTCCCTCCCTGCAGCTGTCCCTTGCTGTTTGTGGTTTGCTGGGTAAGTGGTTGTGGTGCCCATCTTCCACCCCAGGACAAATTATTTCCAACTTGAAAATAAGATTACCTGCCATAATTGCATGTGGTGGTTTCTCTGCTGCTGCCAAGTGTGGATGCTGAGGCTCAGATCTGTGGGTTGGCTGCTTTTGTATTCTGCATGGAGAATATTCCCCAGCACTGTTAATGCTTCCAGGGACAGCAGAAAGGAGCCACAGCTTTGTGTCCTGAGCTGGGAATTGGTGGCTTATTCTGCTGGGAACTCAGGGCAAACACTGGACAAAAGCAAGGAACCACGTCTCTATGTTCCCATTCCTAACTAATTCTTTGTCCTATTCTTTTCCTCGCCTCCTCCCTGTTTTGGAAAAATGCATTTCAGTTCCAAATCCTTGTTTATGGCAGGCTCTGGAGCAGAGGGTGTGTCTCCAGTGTCTGGCACAAAAGGTTACAGCCACCATCATCAAATAACAAGAGGCCACTCGGCCTCGTTGTTCAGGGACCAAAACCCAGCAATCCCCTCTGGACTGGACTGGGAGGTGCCCAAATTCCCAGGGAATCTGAGTCTTCAAATTGTCTCTTGGGCTTGAGGCTTGCTGTCGCTGCTGCTGGTGATGTGCATCTCCAGGATGTGGTGATTTCAGACATTTGCCCTGATTTACAGCACAGTTGCTATTTCTGGCATCTCCTTACTGGAGCTGTGGGGGAAAGCCCTGATAAGGGACACAATTGTGCCCAGAGGGGCTTTGTGTGCCAGCCTGGCTCCTTCCAGCCTTTGCCTCGGGTAGCACAGCAGTGTTTCTGCTTCTTGCCTCCCTTTGTGTTGGAGGAGGAAGCTGGCAAAGGGCTGGGTGCCATTCACATTCTCTGGAAAAATCCCTTTGCCCAGGATTTTTGTCCTGGGAAGCCTCAGAGAAAAAGGAAAACAATTTTTATCTCATTGCTTCTCCTGTGTTTTGCTGCTTTGGAATGTGTTTAGAGATTGTTTACCCACAGGTGATTGTTTCATTGGATTCTGCTGTGAGTTGTTTTTTCTCATTGGCCAACCAGTGCCAAGCTGTGTTGGACTCTGGAGAGAGTCACGAGTTTTCGTTATTATCTTTTTAGCCTTCTGTAAGTATCCTTTCTGTATTCTTTAGTTTAGTATTCTTTAATATAATACAGTATCATAAAATAATAAATTAGCCTTCTGAGAACATGGAGTCACATTCATCATTCCTTCCTGCCATGAGGGCACCCCACAAATACAATGGGGCTGGAATTGTTCAGGGCTGGAGAACAGCTCCAGGCTTGGATGGGGCTGGGCTGGGGCTTTTGAGCTGCCCCATCACGGGGGATGGATAGGGACAAGAAGGATTAAAGAGCTTGGACTGTCCTGGAGGATGATTAGAAACCAGCAAACCTCTCCTTCCCAGCTGGAGCTATGGGTTAAACACCTCTGCATCAGCTCAGCAGCCTGGAGCACCCTCCCACTGCCTGCAGAAGCATCACTTATGGAGTGATCACACCAAAGCTTGCTGCCTATTTTGAGCCATTTTTCATCCCATGAACGCCCTTCTCACTGCCCATCACAGATCTATTCAGTCTGGCACTAGGATCGATGTGGGGATGCTTCTTGAAGAGCTAAAAAGCTGTAGCTGGAATTATTTTCATGTTTTCTGATGGTTTTTCTTGAGGGGATGGGTTATGTTGCTTCAGGATGTGAAGAATATGGGTCAGCCAGTCCCCAAATGAGCCTGAATTCCTTCTGGTGAGTGTCACATCTCCAGCTGCCATGTTGTGCCTGACTGCTGAGAGGACAGAGGAGATAGCTCTGATTCATGGCAGGGAGGAAGAGAAGTGATTAAAGAGCTTGGACTCGGTTTAGAGCTCCCACAGAAATGCCCAGCAATGAGTAAATGTGGTTTTGACCCTGAGCTGACAGTGATGTGCATGGAAACACCTCGTGCTGCAGGGCAGCCTGAATTCAGAGCGGTGTTTGGAGAGCTGTCCCCTGAGCTGGAGCAAACCTGGGGCTATTCATGGGCCAGTGAGTGGTTCCTCCAGTATTTGGAGAGTTTAGCTTCATCTCACTAGCCATTATTTTCTTTTCTTTTTTTTTCTTTTTTTTCCCCTTATCTTTTCCTTTCTTATTTTTTCTTTATTTTTTTCTTTCTTATTTTTCTTTTTTCTTTCTTTTTTCTTTTTTCTTTCTTTTTTCTTTAGTATTTAAATTTTTTGTTTTCCTGTTTAACATTTTTTTCCCTCTTATCTCTCCCCAATCCTGCTGAGTTACCTCTGATTCTCAGCAGCAGCTGCCTGTGAGTCTCTGGCTGATGGAGAGTGAGCAGTGAGGGCTGCCCTGTGCTGGGAGTGGGATTCCAGAGTGTTCCAACTTGGCAAGAAACTCCTCTTGGCCTTTTAGTATTTTTTCCTTTAGAAAAGCACAGTTCTTATCTTGTGAAAATATAGATATTTTCTCCATAAAGACAGAATTTTCCTAGTTAAACATCCTGGCTCGTCTGCTCTAACAAACATCATCCCTTTGTTATTTGGGTTTATTTGCCAGATTTTTATAATTATTAAATAGAAACAGTGCAAATAGTGCTTTATGGGACTGGCTCAACTTTATAAAGATCCTAGTTCTGTGAAAGCACCTTTCTCACTTGCTGTCCTCTCTCAGGAGTTGCATAGCAACCACCTGCCCTCTTAGGTCCTGCCTTGAACTGAGGATTTTTTGCAGAGAGGCTGAACTTGACTTAAAAATAGATATTTTGCCCCTGATGAGTCATTTTTCCATGGGAAAAATATGTAGTTGGAGTATGGCTAAACTAAACTTCACAAATTCAACCTACAGTGGACATTTCTTGACGTTTCTCAAATGTTTTGGGGCTGGGAGAGCTCAATTAGAACTGGGGGTCGGGTTGAGTGATGTTCAACTCCCACCCAGAGGGTTGAGGAGATGCCCACAGCAAGGAAGGACAATTTCCTCTGGAAGGAAATCCTGCAGAGGGTTCCACCAGGTGTGTGTTTGTGTGGGAGCATCCCTTGGGTGAGCTCTTCAACCCCTGGCTGGGGAGATGAAGGAGAAATTTCAGCTGTTGTGGAGGAGTCTGAGCCTTTGGAGTCAAATCCTCTGCCCCAGCTCCCCGAGTGTTCTGCTCAGGGAGCAGCAGAACTCTGCATCTCAGCTGTGTTAGCAGTTCAAACTCACAGGGAGGGTTTGGATCAGATATTAGGAACCAAATCTTTTTTGTGAGGGTGGGCAGGCCCTGGCACAGGGTGCCCAGAGCAGCTGTGGCTGCCCCTGGATCCCTGGCAGTGCCCAAGGCCAGGCTGGACAGGGCTTGGAGCCATCTGGGACAGTGGAAGGTGTCCCTGCCATGGCAGGGGTGGCCCTGGATGGGCTTTAAGGTCCTCATTCTGTGATTCTATGACTCTTACTTTTTTCTGTTCAGCAGTGAGGAGAAAATGAAATACTTTTGGGGTATTCACCACTTAAAAATTGTCTCTGTCCCTGGCCCTGCTGCGGGAGACAGAGGAAAACCCTCCTGATCTGCACAGCTCTGTTGTAAAATACATGGACAGAGTAGGAAAGATGGAGGAAAAGGTGATTTTCCAGCGCCTTGTAACCATCTCCCTCTGCAGAGTCACTGTTTCCCCTGGCTGGGGGAGGCTGGGGGGTGGAGGGTCCCCCCTGGATGTCGGGGGGCACCCTTGGAAGGAGGCAGCAGGGCAGGGAGGGGGCTGATGAGAGCCCTGCGGCTACACAACAGCAGCGTGGGGAGATGGGAACTCCTCTGTGCTGCCTCTGCCAAGGCCAGCACTGATGGGGCTTGAACCAGAGCAGCTTTTCTTGACTTTTTTCACAAGTTTGGCCCTTGTGTCTTTGTGTCAGCAGCTCGGGCTCCTCCAGGGTGGGACAGAAATAGCTGCAGCCATGGGCTGTGGGTGGCAGTGCTCTGGGGGAGCTGAGCTGTGGCTCCAGCACAGGCAGCTGGCACAGCCCTGGCAGGGGGGGTCACCTGCAGCTTCCCAGCACAGCTGCTGCTCCCCCAAAGCCAGAGGAGCCTCTGTGCTTGCACAGCACCGTGCTGCAGGGCTCCCTGCACAGTGCCAGGATCTGTGAGATGGAAAAGCCCTCCCAGGCTGTTGAGTCCCCCCTGTGACCCATCCCCAGCTCAGAGCCCCGAGTGCCACCTCCAGCCCTTCCTGGGACACTCCAGGGATGGGCACTCCAAACCTCCCTGGGCAGTTCCAGTGCCTGAGCACCCTTTCCATGGGGAAATTCCTGCTGCTGTCCACCCTGAGCCTGCCCTGGCCCAGCCTGAGGCCGTTCCCTCTCCTCCTGTCCTTGTGGGTTTTATTCTCCCAAGCCAGCTCAGCCATGGCTTTTATTTTTGCCCATGAGCCTCTCTCCATCTCACTTTCAGCAAACTATAAATACCTATTCATAACAGGACCTTCACATCATGCAAATATGTTTAGATCTCGTTATGTCTGTTTTCCCTCACGGGATTTCTCTGGGAAATCTATTGGCTAAATGAGACTTTCATCCCCTAAGGCCCTGCAAATTTCTTGTGCAACCTCTGCCTTTGTGTTTTGCATTATGCCTGCATTTTTTTTAGGCTAAACAGATAACCTTGAGGCCCAGTGTGATTTTCTTTCACTGTTAGTCCTTTTATAAGATCATGGGACTCTGTGAAATATGGATTCTTCAGTGGTTATGAAGAAAAATAAAAATTCCAAGTATCCCTGAGGAGGGGAAATAAAGGCAGCAGCAGGGTTTTGTTAACATTTAGGCAGGACCAGCCAGGAGAATGACACTGTCCAGATGGAAAGAGCCACTTCCTGGCTGTAAAGATAACTCACTAAAGGAAACATAAGCTGTGGCTGCTCTGGCGATGAGAAACACAAACAGTGCCAAGAATTCACCCCAAGCCCACTGGGAGCTGCCTCCTTCTTTCCCTTGTGCTGAGGGTTCAAGTTTACTGAGTTGGGAAATATGGCCAGCATTTCCTGAGGAGATGGGGTGGCCCTCGAGGCCCAGAGCTCGTGTGGACCCTCAGGAGCTGGGCTGGTTTATTGCTGTGCAAGAATCACAGAGAATTCTGGGCTGGAAGGGACCCACAGGATCACCCAAGTTCAACAACCCCACCCTGGGCATCCCTGGAGCGCTGTCCAAGCCCTCCTGGAGCTCTGGCAGCCTCAGGTTGTGCCCATCCCTGGGGAGCCTGGGCAGTGCCCAGCACGCTCTGGGGGAAGAACCTTTCCCAAAATCCAGCCTGAGCCCCCCTGGCACAGCTTCACCCCATTCCCTGTGGATGAGCACAGCAGAGTTCGGGGCTCTCCTCTCAGTGATGCCCCAAAGTGCAGCCCTGCAGGTGCCACTTCAGAATCCTGGCCCATTTCTCACTCCCTTAGGAAGAGGCTGCTCGGCAAAAGGGTGAGAAAGAAAAGCTGGCATTTTTGGGGTTGGTTGTGGGGTTATGTCCACCAGGGTGTTTTCCTGGTTAACCCTCTCTGAGCTCACTTCCCAGTGGGAAGAGCTGCGCCAAGGATCTGATGGGATCACATTTGTCCGTGCAGTTTTTTCTCTCCAAGTTATTCCACAGCCTTTGAAGTCTCCAGAATGAACTGAGCAAATTGAATCCCAGGCCACAGATCAAGGACTGTTGCCTCTGATTTGTCATGGAGGTGAACCCAAGATGGATCACAGTGTGCACTGAACACAGTGTGCACTGAACTCTCCAAATTTAGAGCCCCTCTCTGTGACATTAATTTAGAGCCCCTCTCTGTGACATTAATTCTCCCCCTCAGAATGAGTGAATTCATCCCAGGCCTGTGCTTGGTTCCATGCAGTGGGTGTGCCTCAGACTGGAGGTGTTTCACAGCTTTTCCTTTGCTGCCAAGGATAAATACTTTAATGCACTTGGATTTGTGTGCTGGAGATTTTCCTGGATGTCAAATGCAGGACAAATGGAGCCTGATGTGTAGGATAAATTTAAGACCTGAGTTTGGTGGGTTTTTGGTGATGTTGGGTGCTCTGTTCCACCTGGGAACCTTCCTTTGTTAACTCTGTTATCTCTGCCTGAATATTGCAAGTTAAATCTTAAAAATATCCTCCTCTGTGTGGGATCTATTTTGGTTTAGATTTTTATAGAAGTTGGTGAATTTTATTTTTTTTCTCTCGAACAGATCTGGTTTCAAATTCCTCTTGATCATCTTGGCTTTGCAGGCAAAGTGATGTAAAAAGTGGCACTGAGCACAGCTTCTCTGGGAAAACCAAGAGCCTGCTTGCAGGGAATGAGGAGGGATAGAATCTTTTCTTTAGGATCAGAGTTTGCAGTGGTTTGCCTGTTTCTCTATGTTACAAAAACAATACAAAAATCAACTTTTAGATAACACCATGTATCTGAAACGGGATTCCCAACCATCCTGCTCACCAGGGAGGATTTCAGGCAGATGTTCCACACGAGTTTTGGCTTTTCCAGCCCTGGCTGAGGCTGGAGCTCTATCAGGGCTGTCTTCTTCTGTCAACTCCTTTCAAAGCTTCTCCTTAATCCAGACTTCCTCTCTCTTTTGGCTCAAAATCTCCTGTCACTTTTTCACCCATTGGAAGAAGCCCAGCAATTCTGCTTTTCTATTTATGGATTTTTCTATTGTCCTGTCAGAGCTGCTTAGGGTCTGGCATGTCACAAGTTCACCATTGTCTTCTTGTCCCCTCGTTAAGGGCATAATTTGTCATGCTGAGCTCTGGAACAGGTCCATGTTGCCCTTGCTGGTGCTTGGTTACCCCCTGAGGCACAGTGGGAAGAGCCAGAACAGGGAAGACTGGCTGGGGGGTGTTTTTTGTCACTTAAATATTGAGTTTTTTCCTCTTCTGTGGTTTTTTTTTTCCCCCATCTGACATGCTGGAGAGGTTGTGTAAGTAACCCATGAAGTTGATATCACCCAGGAAGAACCTGGGCTCCCATCAGGTTTGAGATCACAGGGGGAAAGCAGCATTTTTTTCTGGAAAAGGATGCTCTGCCTGACAGAAATAGCCCTGCAATGTGGGTCAGTGTGACATGGCTGGCAGTTCTCCTAGCAAGCAACAAACCAAAAAATGGCACAAGTCAGCTCTGAGGTGTTCTGTCCAAGTGCCAGGAAAGAGGAACAGGGGAAAGCAGAGAATGATGCAGAGCAGAGAGATGAGAGCTGCTCTGGGGACATGGGGGGAGAGCTGGTGGCTCCTGTCAGAGGGGACCTGGCTGGGCTGTGGAGCAGGGGGTGACAGGTCCCAGTGACAGGCTGGGGACAGCTCTGAGGGGTCCACCAGCGGGACCAGGGCTGTCCCTGTGTGACAGCACTGCTCTGTTGGGCTTTACTGCAAAGACAAGACAGAAAAAAGTCTGATTTACAGTGCAAAGCCCAGGTGGAACAGAGTCCCCAGGGCAGGGCTGGCTGGGACAGGCTGAGGGAGCTGCTGAGCTTTGGCTCTGGGTGTGTGTGAGGTGACAATGGTGATCATTGATACAGAGCAGAACTCTCCCTGTCAGATGGGGCTTTGCTGACAGAAGCAGAACATTCATGAGCTCTCTTCAGCCACTCCAGCTCACTGGGGCACAGATCTGACCCTCCACAAACAATCCAGGGACATCAGACACTCAGCCATGTGTCCTCACCTCCCCTTGGAGCCCTCAGCCCTCTGAAGGCACTGGGACTGCTCAGGGCTCAGGGGGGCTCATGACAGTGGTCTGGGCCAGTTTGTTTGTAGCCAGATTCCCAGTGCTCCCAGCCTGGCCTTTGGCATCGGGCTGGGGTGCAGAGCTCCCTTTCCTTCCTGTGGCCAAGGCTCCCAGTGCCATCACCTGTGAGATGTTCCTGGGAAATGTGGGAATTTTCACAGATTTTCCTGGGTGAAATGTGGGAATTTCACCTGGGAAATGTGGGAATGCTCTGGGTGGGAGTGCAGGGGGACACACAGCTGGCAGTGCCCAGGGCTGGAGCTCCCAGGGCTGCCCAGGAAATGTCTGTTTGCTCCCTGGGGCTGTGCTGGGTCTGGAGGGCTGGACAGCAGAGCTGGGAGCTGCTCTGGAGGGGTCAGNGGTGAAATGTGGGAATTTCACCTGGGAAATGTGGGAATGCTCTGGGTGGGAGTGCAGGGGGACACACAGCTGGCAGTGCCCAGGGCTGGAGCTCCCAGGGCTGCCCAGGAAATGTCTGTTTGCTCTCTGGGGCTGTGCTGGGTCTGGAGGGCTGGACAGCAGAGCTGGGAGCTGCTCTGGAGGGGTCAGGATTTTGTTGTGCCTGTGAGGGGTTGGACACTGCGAGAGGAAGGGCAGCAGGATGGAAAGGAGGAGAAAATTGGAGGCTGGGATGGGGGAGAGGGCAGAGGAAGCTGGAAGGATGTTCTGGCTGTGGTCAGGGCTGACTCCAGCCTGGCTGGCAAACCCCTGGCTCTGTCTGTGGGCAGGTCAATCTGCCACCAGGTCACTTGTCCCTTGTCCTTGGCTGCTCCAGCCCACGCCACGTGTCCTCATCTCCTCCTTGAACCCTTCATCCCATAAAATCATGGCACTGGGGCTGCTTAGGAGTGAGTGATTTCCATAAAATCATGGCACTGGGGCTGCTTAGGAGTGAGTGATTTCCATAAAATCATGGCACTGGAGCTGCTTAGGAGTGAGTGATTTCCATAAAATCATGGCACTGGGGCTGCTTAGGAGTCAGTGATTTCCATGAAATCATGGCACTGGGGCTGCTTAGGAGTGAGTGAGGGTTTGTGAGAGTTTCTTGAGCCTGTGCCCACGTGGCATCAAGCCAAGCTGCCCTGAGACAGCCTGGGAGCCCCCAGTGAAAGCTCAGGCCCTGGCACTTCCCTCTTGCTTCCAAAAATCTGCTCAGCAGCAGAAGGAGGGGTTCCTTGGCAAAAGGGGAGATGGCAGAGCTTGCTGGAACCTTGGAGCCTCTGCTGAGGTTTGGAGAGCAGCTCATGGACAGCCCCTCTGGGCTCCCAGATCATTCTCCAGGAGGATCCAGCTCAAGCCCAGGGAGCTCTCCTGACAGCCTGGGCTGCACTGACAGAGCTGCACTCGTGGCTCTTGGGGCTGAGCTTGTTGCAGTTGGCACTTTGCAGCTCCAAAGGGTTTTGATTTGCTCCAGATGGTGTCTGTGAGCTGCCATGCCCTCAGTTAGCCACTTGCTCAGCCCCAGCTCTCGCTCCTGGGGTTTCAAACACAACCATTCAGGCTCCTATGGAACATGAGAGATGGAGATTCTGTTGTGAACTCCATAAAATCTGCATTTCTGCCCACTTCAGACTTAATCACTCCCCAAAGAATGTGTCAAGGGCAGAATAAAAAAGAGGTGGCTGCCCCAAAGGGTTTGCAGCTGAAAGGGTGGAGGCTTCAAGGACTAATGGCAAAGTGTCAGTGATCCCAAGTTCAGATTGAAGTGCCCTGGATTTGTTTAGACTTCATTTCTCTGCTTCCCCTCATGTGTTTTCCTAATGCCTTCTGAAGGGGGAAAAATATTTGTGAGGAATGTTTGAGTAAATTGCTGGGAGAAGTTGGAAAAACAACTTGCAATGCCAGGGAGGGATGGAGAACTGTGGCCTGGGATGCAAGGAGCTGGTGGAGGAGACCAGGAAAGAAACTGAGAGGTGGAAAACACTTTGAGGAAGGGAATTTGCTGCCTCTGCTTCTGCAGCATCCAACCTCTGTGAGCTTTATGTGTGGGCTTTATTCTGTTCATCTGCCACCTCCTCCCCGGGGACACCACGGGGTCCTCTCAACAAAAAGAGGGAATTAAGAAACTCTTAAGGGTAAAGCTCTTGTTGCAGCAGAGAAATGATGCCAGGTAAATGCTTGCCTTGTGTTGGGATCCCAGTGGGCCTGAGCAGAGCACGAGGGAGATGGGGACAGAACATGGGTGCAGAAAATCAGGATGGGCTCTTGGCAGGGAGGAGGACATGGGCAATCATTTGTTACTCAGGGCAAAACCAGCCTGGATCTGAGGGTAGTAACTGCTCTAGAAACACTGCATGTGTCTGAACATGAGTGCTCTTGGATATTTAGGCTCTCCAGTTTCCCATGCTGACAAGGAAAATGGAAGCATGGAGCACATAAAATATCTCAGGGAGTCTCTTTGTGTCTCACATCTCTCACATACCAGGGGCCAGATTGGGGCTTTTCCTGGGCTTAGAGGCTCCAGCCCTTCCAGTGGCTCCTGCAAAGTGTGGTTTGGTGGCACATGGAGCAGCCAGAGGGTCCAGGTTTGACCTGAGGGTCCCTCAGAGGAGCCCCTCAGGGTGTGGGTGAGGAGCTGCCTTCCCCTCCTGGTGTTGTGTGCTGATAAGCCCAGTGTAAAGCAGGGATGAAGACACACAGAGTCTATTTCTGGTCTCAGCAGAGATCTTCCCATGCCTGAGAGGCAATCTGCCTGCCTTAGCATTCCCAGGGAGCTGCCAAGCACAGCAGAGCACGGAGGAAGTGGCTCCTGCCTGCACAAGCAGGAGGCCAGCAGCAAAGGGAGCCAGGCTGATGCCTCGTGAGGCAGCTCAGTGCTGAGCTGTGCTCGGCCTGGCAGCAATGCCACCATCCCAGAAAATGGGCATTTTTCCTCCTGAACCCCACAGCCTGCCGCACATTGAAGGAGACTGGGGAAAGAAGAGATGTGCTGACCCCTGTGCCCTTCTTCTCAGCACATAAAGCAGTCTGGAAATGGGCAGCTTCTTAAAAGCTTTTCTTCCCTCTTTGCTTCTCCTGGCTAGAGAAGACAAGCTGATATCGTGGTACTCCTGATTCTCTGTGCTCTGACGAGACAGCAACCCAGAATATTTTTATTGAAAAGGGCAAAGAAAAGATGGAATATGAAATCTCTTCAGCCTGACTGTCTAGAAGTTAAAAAAGTGAAGAAAGTATCCTCTGCTCTCATCTTCCTTCTGTGTTTGTGTGTGTTCAAGGTGCTTTCTCCTCCTCCTTGCCAAGTCTCCTGGTATTTATCTCATCCCTGTTGTTCTTTATGGACCCCCAAGACATTTCCTGGCAGTGCAGAGATCAGAAATGCCAGCCCAAGGCAAGGTCCCCAGCCTGTCCCTGGAGCTGATGTCCTGCACAGGTGAGAGCTGTCAGTGGTGTGATCTGGCCTGTGATGTCTCCTCCTTTCCCAGCTCGTGATCCAGGGATGTGAACTCACAGCCACACAGGAGATTTACAGGAACACAAGATTTACAGGAACACACAGGATTTGCAGCCACACACAAAATTTGCAGCCACACTCAGGATTTGCAGCACACACAGGATCTGTAGAACACACATGAGATTTGCAGCCACCCATGGTATTTGCAGCACACACAAGATTTGCAGGAACACACAAGATTTGCAGCCACACATGAGAGTTGCAGCCACACTCAGGATTTGCAGCCACACTCAGGATTTGTAGCACACACAGGATTTGTAGAACACACATGAGATTTGCAGCCACACATGAGATTTGCAGCACACACAAGATTTGCATCACACACAGGATTTGCAGCCACACATGAGATTTGCAGCACACACAGGATTTGCAGTCACACACAAAATTTGCAGAGACACACAAGATCNACTCAGGATTTGCAGCCACACTCAGGATTTGTAGCCACACTCAGGATTTGCAGCACACACAGGATTTGCAGCACACACAGGATTTGTAGAACACATATGAGATTTGCAGCCACCCATGGTATTTGCAGCACACAGGATTTGCAGCCACCCATGGTATTTGCAGCACACACAAGATTTGCATCACACACAGGATTTGCAGCCACACATGAGATTTGCAGCACACACAAGATTTGCAGCACACACAGAATTTGCATCACACACAAAATTTGCAGAGACACACAGGATTTGCAGCCACACACAAGTCTCTGAGGGGAAAACACAGTGGGTGGATTTTTGAAAAGGGCCAGGATTAATCTGACAACCTCTGCAGCTATAGATAGAGAGGTGTCTGATAGAGCTGCTTCTTGGGGAGGGTGGGCAGAGGATTTAATCCCCAGGGATGTCATAAAAGGTCCTGGTGTTGCTGGAGGTCTCTCCCCCTCCAGTGGGGAGCACGTGTTCATCAGTGTGTGGAAGGAATTCAGAGTGAGCTGGGCTGGGCTAGGCAGGCACAGCCAGAGCTGTGATGAAAATGATTTCTTGCATTCTCAGAGGGGATTTCCTGCTCACCTCAGCCTCCCCTGGTTTCTCCAGCCCTGCTCCTGCTCCATGTGCATTCAGACAGTGCCTGCAGCCCTTGGGCAGCACATCTGGGAGGAGCTGAGCTCCCATCAAATCCTTGATTTTAGATTTCTGGTCATTTCTCCTTCCCCTGCTGGAATTCTTCTCCTGGTTGAAACATCACAGCTCAAGGGCTTTTTTCCCCCAGACTTTCACTTTTGTCAGTGCAACCTGTAGAGGAGGGGGATTTATGCCTGTGATGCTCAGGCATCTCCAGGGGGTGTGTGTGGCCTGCACTGAGTCAGCTTTGAAAAGGAGGACGGGATATTTTAAATAGCTTGATCTAAAATTGATTCCAATCTGTCTCTTTATGGCAGCAGGCGAAAATAATAACGTTTCCAGGCAGGTGAGGAAAGCTGCCTGATGTGGAATTTGAGTGTGATCATGACTGACATGGATTTTGGGACTGTTCCAAGGAGGAGACACGTGTGAAAGTAAATCCTCTGGCAGCTCAGCAGCAGAGTGGCTCAGAGCCTGGGTAAAGGATTGCAAGAGGGGACATCTCAGGAGCAATAAAGCCTCAGAAAGCTTGTTTTTGCTGCCATGCTAATATTATGATCACTGATACTGAAGAGATCTTTTGTGAGATGGAGTTTATTTGGCCTGCTTAATACCCATTAGCACAGTATGCTGAAATATATATAGGAGTTATAAAATTAATGATATTTTCTGAGTTTATTAAAGTTTAAATAATATCTTTTTTTTTTGCAAAATTATTGAAAAACTCAGAATTATGTGAGTCTCAAAGCTATTTAATATGGATGCCATTATTTGGTAATGGATGTGGAATTAAAGATACGCTGTAAGTCAGATTAAGCAGAACTGCAAAACATGACAGAAAAAAAATTCCCAGTAGCCATTTCTCAGTATGAGGTGGTTCTGTTTAATTGAAATAACTGTGATTTATGTTGATTTTTCAGTACAGTTGAGCAAAACAACACCATTACAATTCATACAATTAATTTCCTGATACCATTATGTTTGTCTGCACTTCTTCATTCAAAAATTCAGTCCAAAGCTGCTGTTCCCCCTTGTCCTATCACTACATGTTCAGTGAAAAGTCCCTCTCTGGCTTCCCTGTAGCCCTCTTTAGGTCCTGGAAGTGGCAAAGGGCTCCTCAGGACTCTGGAGCGGCGAGATGCATCTGTGAATGTCTCAGTACCCTCAGCAGTGAGCCCAAAAATTGAAAATCACCCCCAAAACAAGTGCTGCAAACCATCCCAGCAGCTTCCTGCCGCTGCCTGTGCCCCCCAAACTGGAGGGACACCCTGGCCACACACTGCACTTAGAGGTGGCAGCATCCCTGGCAAGAGGAGGAGGATGCCCAGCAGGAATGACCCGTTTTGGCCACGTGCCATAGAGCCTGTGGCCTCCCCTGCTTTCACTCCAAAATGATTCCAAAATCTCTGCTGGTAAATGGAGAGGCACCTGATTGCCATGGCTGATTGTCTTTTTCTGAGTGGTTTTGTTTCTGCACTGGTAGTTTTCCAGTCTAAGCAGAATAAGAATTCAAAGAGGAAATTACTGTCAAACAGACCTTTGTAAATTGCTGTCAGTGAGTGGCAGGAGATGAGCCAAAGAGATCCTGTTCTTGTCAGCCTCACTGGAGCAGCGTGCTGTCCTCATTCAAGGAGAGCCCTTGTCTTTTTTAGCTGTGTGTAGGATGAAGCAAATAGTAAGTGATGTAAATGATTGATTTGCTTTGCTGCAAATGATGGAAATGTGGCGAAGTGGCAGGAAAAAGGAGCGTGCAGTGCCTGGGATGGATGAGTAATGAATGGGGAAACAGTTTGCTGCTGGATTGTGGCTCCTGGTTTTTGGCTGAGGCTGCCAGGGCTTCATCACTCGATGACACACAAGGGGAGATGAGCCTGGCCACGAGGGCTGTGCCGAGGCAGCGTTGGGGACACGTGTGTCCTGCTGGGCCACCTCTCTGGGACCTGCCTTTGCTGCACATCTGCACACCCTGCTGCAGCAGTGCTGGCTGTGAGCAGCCTTGCAGCAGGGGCACAGCCTTGCAGCAGGGGCACAGCCTTGCAGCAGGGACACAGCCTTGCAGCAGGGACAGAGCCTTGCAGCAGGGACAGAGCCTTGCAGCAGGGACACAGCCTTGCAGCAGGGACACACCCTTGCAGCAGGGACACAGGCTTGCAGCAGGGGCACAGCCTTGCAGCAGAGACAGA
>VYZP01036990.1:31583-75351 GCA_013400635.1 Hypocryptadius cinnamomeus | reverse complement strand
AAAATAATGCAGTAGACAAGAAGAATTTCTGTTTATTTATCAGTAGGTATTACTTTAGATTGTGTGGTCTGATTTAACAAAATTGACTTACAGAGAAGCATCAAGGGTATAGAAGAGGAAAATGTAAAAATGCATATGAAAAATTACTTATTCAACTCTAAAATTAAAAAAAATGTAAAGGCCAACTAATTTAAGAATTCAAAAAATATAAAACAATATTTATGCAAAGAACACTTTTTGAACTTTCATAAAAAATCAACACTAGAAAGAAAATATTAAAACATCTGAGCATACAGGATGAGAAATACTGAAAGGAATAATCCACCACTTGGGCACCATGTAAATATCAAATCTTCAATTAAAAAACCAAACAAACTCTTGGTCTATGGCAACTCGGCAATATCAACAATTACATAAAAACCACATTAAATTAAAACACACGCATAAGTTCCATTGCCATGAACTAGGTACAAGAATAAAACTCCACATGAAGGAAGGAAAACAAGGAACTGAATGAAAACAAAACAGATTGTGCTGTTGATTCTATGAAACATTTGATGTTAATATTGTGCATCAGATCATGTTCTAGAATAACAGATANGTTAATATTGTGCATCAGATCATGTTCTAGAATAACAGATATATTTATTTTACCTTAGTCACTGGGGAGATTATCCAAATTTATTGAATCAGGTTTATTTAAAATCTACAAGTATTGATAATATGGAAGACTTTTGTGACCTTTTTTTTTAAATTTGGATATGGGTAACAGAGCTTTTCACTGTTTAAAATCCATTTTTTATTCCAGTTTGAGAATACTAAAATAATCTGTTATGCATAAGTATGGATTATTTCTTTAAATAGTCTAGAATATTCTATGAAGGTATTACCCAAATATGACCTGTCTTGTAATGGGAGTAAATTTTCTTCTTAATATATTATCAAATTTTCCATTTCATAAATTTTATAATTTTTAAAAATGCACACTGTTCATTGTTGGAGATAAGATGCCAAAGCATTTCACTGGCTACCTTTCTTTTGTGACTTGACATGTAAAAAAAAAGTTGGCTTCAAAAATGTAGTCTCTCTTAGCATTTTTTCTTTTAATTAAAAAAAACCCAAAAAAACCCAAAAAAACCAAATCCAAAAAAATCTGTCATTGGATGGATTGGTTGTTTAGGGACATTTATTTTTCCTGGTATCTGGTTTTCTTCTGGTAGGGAAGGAAATAAGAGATCTGACTAAGTAACTTGATGGATGTAATGAAAACACAACATCTACAGGTGATTAAATGAAATCTTATTTCATTTAAGTAACAAAGGATTAGAAAGCCAATTTCTCTTTTATAAAAGGTTATGTTAAAGGTTATTCTATTTCTTCAAAAGTCATTCTGAATTCTGCTTGATTTACTCTTAATACTCTGTGCTGCACATGGTCTTAACCTTAAGATTTCCATTACTTTCCACATTCTAGTGTAGCAAGTTCTCCATAAACAAAGGTCAAATTCCCCTCATTTATTGTGGTATAATTCTGGGAAAATAATGTTGAAATCAGTGAAATTACTTTGTAAACCAAGCTTTTAGACAGAATATGAGAATAATTAGAATTCATTTGCATCTAGACAATGTTTCATGATACTTCATATGTTTGTATTTGCTTTATTGTCAAAATCAATTTTGCTGGCATTTCATCTCAGGCATCTAATTATTTATATTCAGACCACGGTCTTCATTGTAGAATATGACATGAGCATGCACCTTCCCCAGAGATGAAAATTTAAAAAAATATCCTATCCTTTTCTATGTCCAAAACATGACGAAGCTGCAGTTTTCTGTAACTGATCTAATTGGATTGTACTAATTGGATCAATAAGGCTTGAAGGGTTCACATATTAAACTTGTGCATTTATGTTAAATCTTCTATTGTTATTTGCCTTCAGTTAAGGGCACCTACTGCTCTTAAAGCTCACAACAACACTATCTTGTGGAAAAAAACATTTTTAAACAGGGATGCTAAACCCTGGTAGTGGTACAACAGCAACTGCAACAGCAACGACTGCAAACATGTCTGAATTTTGTGTACCCCTTTTGATCCAATAGCATCATGTAATACAGAGCTCTAAATACAATTAAATGCCACATATGCAGAGAACTTGTAATATGCTGATCTCAGAGGAAAATCATTATGTTATAAAAAGGTCCATGTAAATAAATATAGATGACAAAGAGTATGCTGGTTAAATACATAGTTTGAAAACTTATACTTCAGGGACTGAAGCAATCCATTACAACATTCAATCAACAAAGGGATTATTTCATTAATTTCATTGTCTCCTACTCTTTTTATAATTCCTTCCCTCTAATTTTCCTTCACTCTTTTGCTCTTTCTTCTTATGTATAAGCATTAACTTGGTCTTAAAAAGATATTTTGAGAAACTGAATTTATTTTCATTTAATTTAACCAAAGAAAGCTAGTTTTGTTGTTTTGAAATCAATATGTAATACCTTTAGTGAGATATTTGCATTCCAGGTTGAAAATAAAGTGGTGGATTTTTTTGCATTATCAGTCCTTTTTTTCTCATGGTGCTGAAGACTGACTCCAGAGAACCTGCTAATTCTTAATGTTTAGCTTTTTCACCACACTCAAAGATCTCCAAAGATGACACTTATTGCTTCAAATGTGCACAACACCTTTGCACAGATGAAATAAGTTTGCAGGCAATAAGAACAAATTTACTATGGCATTGAAGTTTCCCTGAAGTTAGTCTGAAACCTTTTTCATTTTTTAATAGACAGTATCTTTCTTAGGAGAAAAGCCAAAATACAAAAAAAAAAACCTGTTGGTAAACATATTGACAGTTTCTTAATTTAATGTTGAAGAAAATAAAAATATAGGGAAAAGGTAGAACAAAATGCTACACAAAATATATACAGAACATGTGAGGATGAAAATATAACTTAGGTTACTGAAAATATAACTTAGGTTACTATAAATAACCTATTACAAAATTTATGTATTGAGAAGAATTCATTGTGTCAGATATTTTGTCAGGAACCTTGCATATTTAAAGACAATAATCCTGTTTGCTGATTTGTTTATTTATTTATAAGCCATTTCAATGTGAAATGCACTGCTGGACAAAGAATTTTAATGCACATTGAATATAACACCAGGCTTTTACACAGCATTATTTGCATACTTTATTCCCATTCTTTTTATGAACAGCATGCTATTGCATTTGTATGGAAGTGCAAGTTCATACATATTTAAACCAAATTCTCTTGGCAGGATAATATAGAAGTGTCATTAATCTTATAAATTTCAGCAAGAAAATGACTTGTTTCTCACCTTACAATAGCTATTAACATGGCGTCAGCACGGAATGTGCTTTACCTTGAATACTGCTGTAAAGTTATCATGTCAATCTTCTGAACTGGTACAGAACCCTGAAGATTGATGGAGGGAAATACTAGAAAAAAGTTAAGAGGACAGTATAAGCAGCATTCTGAGTGAACACTGCTCCTGTTCTGCTCAAATAGTGTGTTTGAACTCATGAATTCACTTAAATACTGACTCTCCTAGACAGGCATTTTGTAAGTGGCCAGAAGACAAATAACCAAGGTATTGTTTGAGCAACATCTTTTGAAAGCCCTTATCTAGATGGAAAGAACAATTTAAGATAGCTCAATTAAAAAGAAAAAGCTCTCAACTTAAGACTTCAGTGCTTCCATTGCTACTTACCGCCATCATCACTTGGGTCTGGTGGATCATACAGTCCAGTACTTCTCTGTCTGACTAGACAACTCATTAGCATGTGATGTTGTCTGAGTGAACAGATCTACTAATCTGGACTGATTCCAGTGCATGTCATCTTTGTGGGTATCTTTCGCTTAGTGATACTGGAAGGGGATTTAGAAAACAGAGTCACTCTGTCCTGCAGAAGTATTCAGAGGAAGTCTTCTATGTAAAGCAGAAATTCTTCAGGAACCGTTTTTGTGAATAGGCTGTTAATGAGATACTGCTGGAAAATAGTTTTTTGAATACAACCTTCTTTGCTAGGTAAACAAGAGTTCTACTTCAGCTACCTCAAAGAAGCAGCACCATCATCTGTGACTGAATTATACAAAAGTATAAAACTAAATTTTTAAGCTTTAACACTCAAGAGCAGATTTTTAGAAGAATCTCAAAGTAAGTAGAACCTCTTGTGTAGCTAAGGCTTCTAAATACCAGAATCATGTAGGGTTTATTCTCAGCATTCTGTTACAGTGTGGGTTTTTCTGCTTCTAGTGTATGTGTTGTGCATCAGTTTTGCAACATAGCAAAAATTTGCCTGTGGCTTCCAGAAAGTCTTGGACAGCTTCAGGTTTATGACTGCAACATCATGCCGAGATACTAATTCCAGCTTCCAGTAAATAATGCTTTGAAGACTCTCAATACCATTACTGGATATAGCTACTTGTATGTGAGGCCAGAGACCAGTGCTGGCTTTTTCGGAGTTGTAGTTCAGTTTGTCTTCATTTTCCTTATGACATTAATAATTCCTTTATTTTTTCCTTAATGGCAACTTAAATCGGAACAAACTTATTGAAGACAAGTTGTGTGCCACTATCTCCCTCTAAACTATTTTTTTCATGACCTTTTATTTTTCTTCACTTATTCTTTGAAAGTCTTTTGTTAATCTGAAACGTTACAACTGAATTGGATAGTTACCATTCTTTTTAACAAGATGTTCAATGTAAGCACATAGAGACACGCTTCTGTCCACTTATGACTGCTTTGCAAGTTTATAAGGATGTTTATAAGTGTTTTGGAAACATTCTACTCTGATGCTGTTGAAGATACTGTAGTTCTGTGTGGTACTATGGGCACAGGTTAAATGAACAAAAAATCTCTTTTCTCTCATCTCTGACTCGTAAGATTGAAAAAAATGGAAACTGTAAAGCTTCTGGAAAATTAGGGGGAGAAAAAAAAGAAAAGAATCAATATACTTCATAAAGTTCCACACTGCTTTGTGGAAATCACTGTTTACATTGCTGGAGATCTTCCTCTGCCCCTGGCCTGCTATATCACTCACTTGCACAATTAGTCCTTTTCAGTGTTTTACCAGCTCTAGAGGCATACCAGGTTTTGTTAAAAAGCAGAGTTCTTCTGCTCTTGCTATTTATATATCCTACTTATATAGGATAAACTTATCCTATTTACATAAATACACAGGTTTTGACTGTTAACTCAAAAGTTTAGATGTATTGAAGGGCATTTCTATCTTAAAGCCACATCTTGGAACTTCTTAAATTACTTTTAGTGATTTAACTATGAGTTGATGCCTAACATTCCAATGAATCTTCTAAATCTAGTTAGTTATGGCCAGCCAGCATTAATTTGGAACTAGTGTACTGTTACAAAAGGTATTAGAATCTGCTAAAACAGTAAGCTCGGGAGAGTTACTTCTTCCCATAAAATAGTACTTTACTTTTGCATACAAATTGAATTGTGTTTTGTTTTAAAAGTAGAGACAACTTACTTACCCTGAGGATATGTTTTATTATCATGTGAAATATGGAATGCTATTTTGCTTCAGGACATAAAAGCAATTTTCCTCTGAATCCCTCTAGAAACTACTGCATCAGCTTACCTAGTAATCTAACATCTGTGCAAACTGTCTTTCAATAAGTGTTCTTCAGTGTTATTAATTTGTACAAGACTTGTACAGACGAAATATTTAATTAAAAAGGTAATTTTGTATTTCTTCTAAAGTTAAATAAGACTAAATTTTAGTTGTTGTGAGCAGATCTTACCTCACTGGTGGGATGCCCTGGGCAAAACTACAGGGGAGAAAATAGGAAGAAGAGGAAACAAGCTTATGGGTCAAAGTAAGACAGGGAAATTGCTTATCAGTTACCATTATCAGCAAGACAGCGTTTACTAGGGAAAATTAACTGATTGCCAGTCAAAATAAAAATATAATTATTAGTTCAGGTAGAGGGAAATAAAAGAGGAAACATTAAAGCAGCACGATTAGTACCCGTTTTTCCAGGCTTAACTTCACTCCCAGCTCCTCTGCCTGCATGCCCTATCCTCATCCTGTCCCTGCAGCATCACTGGGAGAGGGAGCTGCAGCCAGTCCCTATTAGCTCATCTCCAGCACTACTTCTTCCTCACACATTTCCTTTGATCCAACATGAATGCTTCAGAGGTTTCAGGGAACACCTTCTCTGGTGCCATGGACCCCTTCCTCCTCCTTGTAACATTGGTTTCCCCTCTGTTTCTGCTCTTTCTTAAGCACACTTTCCTAGAGGCAGCACCGCCTTGGTTGAGGGGCTCAGCCATGCCCTGCTGTCCTTTCGCTATCTGGCTGGAGCTGACCTTGTGCAGCATGGGGTAGCCCTGGCTTCTCCTCACAGAGCTGCCCCACAGCCCCCACTGCAAGGACTGGGGTACCTGCACTCTAATTTAAAAATAAACTTGGTAACAGTAGAAGCTGTACTGAAATACAAATGTCTTTCACCACAATGCTTTCCAGCCTTTAAGCTTCTTTTTTACTAAATGTTTGCTGTCTTCTGTGGAAAGTCCTTCAGACACTTGAAAGGATCCCCAAAAAATCTTTTCTGATCTCCCAAGTTTCTATCAGTTTCAAAGTCCATGTGGACTGTAACCAATCAGAGCTTGTTGCCTAATGGTGTTAATGGTAATTCATTTCTTCTTTTAATTAAACACAGATGTAGATCGAAAATTTAAGAAAATAGGAAAAGCTCTATTCCCATGCCAAGCTCATAATTTCCTTTTTCTGCCACACTGCAGGGTCACTGACAGTACCCCAGAGTCTACCACAGATGCACATTAATTACCCGTTCTCTAATTACTAGGGTATCGGGATAACTGTTCAACCATTCATTACACTTTCTTCTTTCAAAGCTCCAGAGACATGTGCAAGAAGCTTGCGACTTGGCAATTTTAATTGAACCCTATTAACTCATAAAATTGTACAAAAAACTCTAGTTATCAATAAAGAATCCTTTTTCATTTTGTCCACTAAGCCCACAACATACAAATGATTATTTTTGGTGCAATCTATTTGGACATCTAACAATGCAGCTGTTCACAGTGTTAATTATTGAGAATACATCAACAGGATTAGGGAAGAGTCCAGGCTGCTAAATTACCAGTTGAATTCCCCATTGAAGACGTGCATGGAGGCAGTTAGCTAAAAAAGCAAATCTAAATAGGATGATTATCTAAAAAGTTAGAATATTAGCATGAGAAGGCCTGTGCAAATTATAGAGATGCTAACAAGTTAAAACCACATTAAACTGTTCTGTGATATGTATAATTCCAGGATATAAAGTGAAATTTTGCTATCTTAGAATATTTTTTCCTAACATCATTCATTATTTGACTGAAGGAAGGGTTATGACATGAATGAATCAGTCGCAAAAAAACGTCTTGCTTGTGTCAGTATTTTTCTTGTGTTTGCCATACCTTTGATTTTTAAGATTTATTTGTTTTAAAAATGTCACAGTAACCATCTCCTGTTTTTAAGACACCTGAGAGATGTCATGATGACTCTCATTTGCTCTGACTTTGATTTCACATTGCAGCTTCAAAGTGTATCTTTTCTTCTACTGTATTGGTATAGGAACCATTTCTATACATTAATACAGTCAGCATTACTTGATAAATATGAGTTCATTTTTTGTAGTTTGTAATCTACATGTTGTTTTCCAGGAGTCAGAATCAAGTGGTGGAGACTTGGTATTCCTTAGCAAATTCCCTGTCTTACTTTAAGTAATCACATCTTTTCAAAGCCCTTCTCAATATATTCAGCAGGATTAATTATCTACCCAAGCAACTTTTCAGAACAGTAACAATTAAGATGTGGTGTTATTATTACAGATACATCCAACAGTCCACAAAAATTTCCAGTTACTGATATTTGCTATGTTATCTATACCAGAATAGTCAGTGAATATTTTCTTGTACTTAGCTGATCTATTAGTGTGGAAACCCAGGGCACTGGGAATATTTCTCTGTCTGCTCTGAGGTGCCCTGACCCCCAGGGGAGCCCTGACTTTGACCCTCATTCATGGAGAAAGTTTAGACTTCAAGATAGACTGGAATCCACAAAAGTGTGAAACAGATTTCAGAGAGTAGTGTAGGTGCATCACTTGGTAAGAAATTTAGGTTTTGGGATTTTTAGTATGTTGTGGATGGAAGCAAGATGGAGGGCACAGGGTGTTGTCCTGGGTTGTTTCTTCATGCTTCTTCTTCCTTCTTCTTCATGGGTTTGGGTGGCACTCCGTAATTGGGCAGAAAAGTCCGCACTGCAGGCTCTGTGGGATCAGTTATTGGGTTAAAAGGGAAAATAATCTAGGTGCCAGTTCTTAATTGGATAGTTTAGTCTTAAAAGACCTTGTAACAAGAGACTGTGAGCCATTTTGTGCCTTCTAATGAAAAGCTGCCGAACTCACAGTAGTGAGACTGTTTTACTGGTAAGAAATAATAAACACCTGAGTCTGAACATGAACTACTGTCTCAAGTGCCTTCAATCCAGACCCAGAGAAACTGACACATTAGTATTTTTTTTTTTGAAGTTCTATACAATTCCACACAAAATTTAGGATAAGTACTCTTGATTCACACAATAAAGGTAAATACAAGTTTGGAATACATGTATGTTTTAAAGTTATAGTAAAATTAACTGTTGAATACTTGTCATTAAAATAGATACTACTAATCTTTGTCAGATTAGTGTAAGTGGTTGGCTAGAATTTACTTTTGCAATAAGTGTAATTCTTAGCCATAGTAAAAACTACTCTTTACAACAGGTATTAAGGCCAGTTTGTCATAAATGAACAGGTTTTGCAGTCTATAAAAATTATCTCTATATAGAAATCCTTATCAAACATGTGAATTACCATTTTAAAAGCATGTAGAAAATATAAAGGGAGGTTCTTCTCCTTGCAGTCCATTTCTGGATACTGGACCACCACGTTGTATCAAATGAGATTCAGCTGAATGGTTGCTTTGTGCTAATCAATAAACAGATTAACTCCATACAGATGATTCTGCTTAAATAAGCATGTGACGCTTACTGCAATTAATCAGAAAAAAAGAGAAGACAACATTTGTTGATTGATCCTGTCTAAATCCATCCAGAACAACCTCAGCTATCTTTTTTGAAACAGTAAAAGAAATGTGCCAGGAAATTGCTCAATCTTCTCTCTGGTCTGTAACATTGACTGTTTCTTGATTCAGTTTTTTTTTTTTTCTTTTTCCCTGTTCAGTTAAATCAGGATTAGACTTGATTAGAGATTACACTTAAGTGTAATCATGCTGCCTTTATTAAACATTTCCCTGATTTGGTTATTTGAGTACTAAGATAACTACAAATCTTTCCCATCAGAAGGAATTTCTGTCACCCCTCATGGTAAACAAAAGTAAAAAATCAGGAAATTAATTACACATAGTTAATGCCTTAAGTAGAATGTTGAATCACTGAGAGAACAAAACCAGGAGAAAAAAATCTTAGTAACAGCCAAAATGCTGAGATAACAAAAAATAGCAAATAAAATTACATGTATTGCCAGGCACAGATACAAAAATGGTGACTAAGTCCATTAGAGCATGGTGCCCATAACACCAAAGTTTTAGGTTTGATCCCCATATGGGCCACTCACTTATGAGCTGGAACTGATGACCCTTTTGGTCCTTTCCAACTCAGAATAGTCTGTGATTTACTCTCCAAACTCCAGGCACTATTCAAGAGTTTCCGTGGAAGATTACTGCATAGCCAGCAGAGGTGTAGAACAAATTTTGGGTTCTGTGCTGTCTTTTGGGCTAGGCTTAACCCACCCAAGGCCTTGACAATTCCAGCTGCTTGCTCACCTCGTGTTCCTGCAGCACCTCTGGAGTGGGGCTGGTCCTGCCCATGTCTGCCCACAGGGCCTGCTTGCCAGGGTGGCCCTGAGGAACAGCACTCATCAAAGAATGCATCCCTTGCAGGGAAAATACAGAATCTACATTCCATGAGAGACAATGTAAAATGAATGTGAAGTTTATCCACCGGTAATTTGAAGAAAAAAAATTAAAATAAGTTTCATAACCTACTGTCCAGAACCTCATTTCTTTGTGTAGTCTACCTACGTGACAGGCAGTGTCTTAATTCTGTTTTAATAGGGGTGCCACTGAGCACAGCAAATTTGAAAGATGTTTTATCCTAAAATTAGAAGGGAATAGAGAGATGGCAAGAAGGAAGCAAAGAACCTATTTAATATCTTATATTTCCAATTAATGATGCAGAGGACTATGTCATACCATGATACTTGTTTTGATGTGAAAATCATTTTAATGGGATATTTAGATGAGCTATTCTTTATTATTCTTATTCAATTATGTCTGTATATATCAGTACATATTAACATCCTGGTCAAGGACTTCATTTACATTTAATTAGTTTCTCTGTAAAATGATTTCTGCTTTTGAAATTATGCATTTGTACATTACAGAACAATCAAATTATCAGCCTCTCTGCCAAAGATCAATTTGGAACTCTGAGAAGTGTGATGAAGTATGTTTTCCATCATTAAAATTACCTGCAAATTCTTCAGCACTGTCAAAATGCCTATGGCTGTTATTTAATTTGTTTATGACTAGCAGGACTAAATGGGATTGTGTAATAAAATGGAATTTTCAAGAAAGTTTATCTTTCCATGAGTGGAGTGCTCACTGGAAGTCAAAGAAATCACCAGAGTAAATGGGTCTATATTTTATAGGTCTTGGATTCCTTAAAATGTGTAGTCTTAAGATAGGCATAAAAATGTTACATGGGTTCTAATTAAACCTGAAGGATTCAAACATCAGTAAAATTTACAATTAGTGCACTGGCACATGAAACAGAATATTATGAGAAAGGAAAGTCTAAGCTTAATTCTGTTTCCTGATTCTTTATTCTCATGAGAACAGTCTTGAAGATGGCAATCTGAGAATGACACAGTAAAATAAGCAATACCTAATACACAAATACCTAAGCAAAGCTCAGTGAAACTCTAGAATGATCATTTTCACACAATTCTGACCAAAGTGCTAAGAAGTAGTTTTTAACTGTTAAAAATATTACCATAGTGTCCTCTTGTGTTTGTGGGACAATACAAGAAGTTCTCTGTTCTACACAATTTTGTGACTTTTTAGAGTGCTAGAATGCAAAAAGGTGATATTAGAAATCTGTTGCCAATACAGCTGTATAAGGTTAAGTACATCTTCCTACCCAAGTGAACAATTAATGCTGCTTTTAATAGGCATATTCTGAGTTTCCGCAATCTAAGTACAAAACATGAACAGTTAATAACTTGCAAGTTTATACTAATTGTAAAATGAAATAAATGCAAATCTCACATTTCCTTGGAAAAGAAAAAAGTTGAAAGAGAAAAACACTTGCCACTGCCATTTTTTTGAGTATTAGCATATATAGGGCAACCGTCTATATCAAGCCTGAGATATTACTACGACAGCAACTTATATCATTTATAGTTATTCATGTTTGTGGCCTAGAAATGTGTTATGTTTGTGTTCCTATTTGATTAAAAAAAAAAAAAGAAAAAGAAATAAAATCACTAAATTTTAGTCCTGTTTTGGGCTTGTATAGTGGGAGGGTGTGAATGTTGTGAATTGACCCTGATCAGCAGTTAAGCACTCAGCCACTTGCTCACTCCCCACTTTACTCCCACTAGAAGCACAGAACACAGGAAAAACAAGAGTGTGAAATCTGTGGGTTCAGGTGGAGAGAGGAAAAACACAAGTAATGCAAAGACAGTCAAATGTACCTCCTGCAATCAGACCAATGCTCAGCTAATCTCCAGACAGCAGTGACCTTGAAAGCCAAAAAGTCCTCACCTTCTTCCTCTGCCCCCAGTTTTTAATGTTGAGCAGGATGTTACATGGCATAGAATAGCCTTTTAACTAGTTGGAGTCAGCTGTGCCAGCTATGTTGCCTCCCAGTTTCTTGTCCACCCTCAGTATTGAGCAAGTCAGGGAGGTTGGGGAAAAGAGAAAGTGTGATGCTGGTGCAGCCACTGTTCAGCTGTAGTGTTATCAGCTGTGGGTTAACCACAAATCCAAAACACAGCACCTTTTGGACAGCTATGAAGCAGTACCCAGCCAAATGCCTTATAAGGATTTCAGTGTTTTAAATCAGCTGCTGTCAACAAATGTGAAGTCTGAAAAATCAATCTTAATAAACACAAGCTACCCTTCTGAAGATTTTTCTTGGGCTGGTCCAACTGCTTTACCACCCAAACAATAATAAAGTAATACAGACTGGGGATCTTTACAACGCATGTTCCAGCTTCCAGAGGAGAATTCCAATTCTAACAGAAAGACTTACTGTCATTTTACCAAAAAACAAAACAAAACAAAAACAGTAACAACAACAACAAAACACAAAAAACCACCACAAAAAACCAAAGCAAACAAACAAACAAACAACAAAATTATCCAGTCTGTCCTGGCATTAGCACCTCTTGAAAGTAACACCTCACTGAAAATACCTGGCCTTCCTTCCACCGGTCTTTGGCTATCCCAGTAGAGAATGATATAAAATTCTGCAAGCTCAGTCAAAGAGAAGTATCAAGCTTGTAAAATTAAGTGTATTTTTGGAAAGAAGGTACATTCCAGGATATTTTCCTGATAGTCAGTTTTGTACTAAATAGAATTTCCTATTAGCAGAAATAAAATGAGTGGTTTAGTTTTCAAATCTGTATTTTAATTATGTTTGCATTAAATCAGGCTAGAAGGTGTTTAAACAGCCTGTGTTGAAAGTTCTTTCAAGTAATAATTTTGAGCCAGGTGGCTGTTGATCACAGTAAGATAAAAATGCCAAACATAAGAACAAAGTTTATTTTGAAATAAATTTCACAGCTTGGTGAAGAGAGTTTACACTTGTGTGAACTTCATGAGAGTTGAATTAGTTGCTAGTAGTTTGTAGGTAGGGGAAGGAAATGTGCAAAATTTTGTTTTTCTGCATTTCTATACTTCTGCTAAACTGACACCTCAGTGGGGACTGAATGTCTTTGTCTCATTTAAAAACAAAAGTTTAACTCTGAGAGACAGCTCCTGGCTCCATTGAGATCAGAGGTTTGGGAGTCAGGAGCTCAGTGTATGCCCACAAACTTTAGACTGGTGATAGGAAAACATGCCTCAGATTCTTTAAGCTTCTGTGAAGAAATTATTTATTCTCAGGATATCTGTACTAATAACCAACCACTTACAAATAAAGTAATGCTGGAATTCTTCTCTTGTATTTCAGATTTCTTTCAGTGTAGCTGAACTGAAAGGAGGGTATGAGGAAGAAAATAACTGATTTTACAAAATTTATCTTTTATTTGATAGACACTGGTGGTCATACATATAGGTCATGTATGTCTTGGGACAGGGAGCATGGCCCCACTTTTTTATTTTCTTTGCCTTTTTGTTGGTTGGTCAGATATTTGCAATACAATTAATTTTCTGTAATATTTTATTCTTCAACATAAATGATGCCACCAAAATGGACTAAAAATGCTTATTTTGTTAAAAATGTATAGATTTTAATGCAAGAAGGTAATATATTTAATAGCCTGAATTTCTGAGGGAAAAAACCAAAACCAAACAAAACAAAAAACCCAATAGCAACAAACAGAACAGGATTTTGTCCATAATCTCGGGTAGCAAGTTTCTAACTTTTTGAGCTTTAGATGTCTTTCAGAAATATATTCAGACTTAATTTGAAAGCTTTTGAATGATGGAAAATAGAGCATATCACTTACTAGAAGGTTTCTCATGGATAATTATCTTTAGTATAAAAAATCATGTCTTATTTATGCTGAAAATTTAACCAATTTCAGCTGCAGTCGCTGGATATTGTTATGCCTTTGTTTCGTAGATTAAAAACCCTTGCCTTTGAAAAGTTAAGTAAATAGAGCTTTTTGAATCTCAAACTGCAGACTTTGAGACAGCCTTATGAGGTTTGTCTGAACATTTTCCATTTTTTTTGAAAACTTTTTGGAGGGTTAGGCAGTCTAATAATCTTTGCTGTGTTGCATTCAGAAGAAATATTATCTTCATATTTCTCATATACATGCATAGTGAAAAATATGTCTTCTGATGGGATTTGTTTGCATTTCTGTTAATTTTCGTGTTGCTAATGTTTAGACTGGGTTTGAGTGTTAAGATGCCGTGTTTCAACAACAGTTTGAATTTGAATTGCAATAAACTGAGGCACTAATAAGAAAGTCAAAGTTAACTTGGCCAACCCAAGCAAATTCTGGTTAATTAAATCTCTGCAAACCTATTAGCTCTAGTTTTCTTCTCATCTAGATCAGGGTCATCATGGTTTCTAGGAGCAGAGAGCTGTGGATTTTACCACAGGAAATGCATATTTTTTCTTCTAGTGCAGACAGATCTTCTAGAATTTATTTCTATCAGTAATGGCACAGTAATTATATACATTTCCTTATATACATTGGCTGCACTAGTCTGCAGGGTGAAGGGGTGGGCAGAAGGTGGGAAATAGTCTTCCACTAGTTCATTTGGTCACTCAAATAAAGGTAGAACAATCTATTTGCAGAGGGAAAATAACATTTTCCCTGCCCTGAATGTTAACAGCATAGGAAAATCTCTCTCCTTTGTAATATAACACTGAGTAAAACAGATGGTTGTCTCTGTCTGCTTCCTGTTTCTCGTTTGAATTCTCAACAGCCAGCAGAATAGGCAGCTTGCTGGGCCAGTGGCTGAATCTTCTAGGTCAGCCAAATGAGGTGTGTTCTCATTCTTAGCTATTTTCTGGTTTGGTTTTTGTTTGTTTGATTGTTTGGTTTTGGTGGGTTTTTGTTTTGTTTTTCATTTGTTGTTTTGTTTTTGGGTTTGTTTTTTTAAAAAAAAATATTATTTGCTTGTAGTCAAGTAATTTTCTTCACCTACTTTCAATGATTTATATTTCTTTAATATGATGCTTCCATACCAGCCAAATAACTTATAAACACAGTACAGCCAAGTGCAAAGAGAAGTGAATTGAAGCTGCAGTGCATACTTTTGGGAACTGGGAAATAGCATAGAAGAGACAGATGCAGGCAGATGGCCAGCCAGCTTGCTGTCCAGGAGAGTGCTGCACAATTCCAGCTGGGAGTTTCTGCTTCAAGCAGATAGGACCCAGCACAAGGAGTATGAGGTCTCTCTGAATGTTCATTTTCATTAAAAAGAATACCCTTCAACTGGGGGTTTCATGGGATTGAATAGCCTTTTTACAATTTCTTTGCTGGGTGGAGAAGGGTTAGCAATTACAAAATCGAATGTGACTTCTTGAATGTGATATTTTGTCAGTGGAATTTTAGCAAAGCTGTTGCTGCTTTTACTTTTGAGAAAAAAATGAGAAAAAAATGATGTGCTATATTTTCTGCAAGCAATCTGATGTTGATTAACCCATTTCCCCTCATTATGCTTTTCCCTCTTTAATTTAATGTAGAAATGCATGGGCAGAGGGGGTTGCATTTCCAAACAATGTATATGGCTTTTAACAAAAACTGCAGCCAAATCACAAGTTTTTTTAAAGAGAGATACTGAATTTACCATTTACCAGGACGGTGGTTTAAACTGTCTTTATAGATGGGAAATGTTTAATTAATCAAGCATTTGTATTTTAGAACACTCCTTTTTCAATTGTCATTATGAATATTTTTTCCACAAGTTCACAGGGTTTCTTACCAAAGCATAAGAAAATCAATAACATTGTCCCTTAAACAGTTCTTGTTCCACCCTCTGTTGCTTTTAATGTAAACAAAGATTGGTCAACCAAATACAGCTAAGGCAGGATGACTTCACTGGAGTATGGCCACAGATTGCTATATATTTGGCAAAAGATACAACTATATATGAAGAAGCAAGCGAAAACTGTATTTGCATTTCTCAAAGAATCTC
This sequence comes from Hypocryptadius cinnamomeus, assembly GCA_013400635.1. Taxonomy (NCBI): domain Eukaryota; kingdom Metazoa; phylum Chordata; class Aves; order Passeriformes; family Zosteropidae; genus Hypocryptadius; species Hypocryptadius cinnamomeus. Next base: position 59,409 of record VYZP01036990.1, on the reverse strand, counting down.
TCACTCTAACAAATCACAGGCAAAAGTGCTCATTGCCTCTTTGGAGGTAATCCGTCAGCAAAACCATGGGTAGCACACACAAGAGGCAATCCAGAGTGTTAGACTGCAGTCAATACTCCTGCTCTTTGGAGACCGGACATTTCTGACAGTGGTAAGCAGGATGGCTTGTGTTACACCTGTGGCAGAAGTGTGTGCAGAGCACAGTGACTCATCTGCAGTACATTTAGCAAGCCAGCCTTTCAGCTGCTCTGAAGACTAGAAGCAGCCCTCAGATTACATTCTTTCCCTTGCTGGAGGACCTAACATAAAGCAGATTGTTATAGAGAACCCAGCCTGCTTCATTCAGTGAAGTACACTAATGAATCAGTGATTGAAGAGCTATACAGCATACTTCTTTCCTTGTTTTGAAGTGTGATGTGATGCAGCTATGACCCATCTTACTGGTAGAAATCAGAACTTGTTGAATTAGAAACAAAAAATAATGTGCAAAGTGACCATACAGAAAGCTGCTCATTTTTTCAATAAATTTAAAAAATAGGAATCATTCTATTTTTATTCATAATCTAAAAGATGGCAGGTGGCATTCAGGTAATTTATTGACTGTTCTTTCTCCAGGAACATCTGTTAAAATTATAGCCACATTCAGTGCAATACTTAGCCTGAAAGCAATTAGAATTTCTGCCTTTAATGTGTGGCTTGCTAAACTCTATTTTGTCATTCAGGCTCATGCTGCAGTTCTCTATGGTTTTAAGTTCTGGAAGCAGTATTTCTTTGTGCTAGGCAGTGCATTTATTATGCTGGACTTCTGTTCACTCAACACTTCTACAGTTTTAGAGACCAAAGCATAAAAGAAAAAATCAGCTCACTGCTGAAATTGGAATGTTACGTGAGAAATCAGGATTCCTTGGGTGGCTCATTCTCTGTTGTTTCAGAAAGAATTTGAATGGAGGAAAGCATTAATCTTTTAGCTACACAGTCAAAGTAGCAATGTGGATATTGCAAAAAGAGAGAAAGAAAAACTTTGTGGGAAGTAAAGTATGATGCTTCCCAGCAGCCCAAGAGACAGTCACAGACTGACCTGTACACAAGTAAATGACAATGGAGGCTCTGGGGCACGTGTTGGTGGTGCTGTGTAAGATGCTGGAACAGCACTGTGTGAACATAAAAGTAAACTGTCTATGATCTGGGGAATATTTAAGGGTTTGACATTCCCTCCTCACACGATAGAACATGATTTCCTTATGACAGCTGGAGATCAATAGGAAGCAGGAATCGAAGACACACTTGGACTCATCAGTTCCCTATGAGGAACAGTTGGTCTCGGAGGTGTGTGCAAGCATGAATTATGAGGACCATAACTCTTCCTTTTCTGATGTCAGTGATGATAGATCAGAAGTCAGCTAACAGCTGAATTAATTTCTGCATATGTGACTATCAGTTTGTGGCCCACATTATTAAAAAGCAGATGGCAAATGTCCAATGAGCTCTGGGATTGACATGGGCTTTTCTGCTTTATTTTTTCATGATGCAGTATTGTGTTTTGGGTAGAACACACATTGGGACTGGATAATGGCAAAGCAGCTGTGTTTTTATACTTTCAGTTTGAGAGAGAGGAAACCTCCCAGAGCCATGATCATCAAGATGTAATGCTCATTTTGTTTGAAAAAAGTCAGAACAAATATATACACCTGAATTTCAGAAAGATAGTTGACCCTTCAGCATGTGAAGCACCTCCTGGACCTTGTTAGAAAACCTGGCAGCATTCACTGTAAAAGGTTGCCCAGTTTTATCATGAACTATTGGTTTACTTGGTATGAGAATACTAGTGGGAAAAAATTCTGGAAGATTGAGCCTAAGATGGTGGGCACTGGCTTGCTGTTACACGTCTTCACATTTAGAAGTTCAGAGTATTGTTGGTATTCGCTGTTTCACAAAGCAGGAAGTCCATTCACAGACATTTTTACAGCATTTTTGGGGTTATTAGAAGGCAAGCTGGCTCCGTTTTCAGTAGAAGACATATCAGAACCAAAAGGGTAGATATCCCTTTGATATCACATTACAGAGAGCTGTCTCAGTCAACTAAAATTAATGATGTATATAAAAGCTAACAATTGATGTAACCTAAACTCTAGGCAGTTCCAAGCACTTCTTAAGTATTAATGTCTCAGGACAAAGGATCTCTGATCTTTTTTTTAATGTTCCATGTATTTCTATTAATGCAATTAATGATTTTTAGTTGTGAGAAATTAATCCATCAGTGTTTTTGGGCACAGTTTTTCCAAAGAGATTAGTTTTGTTTGCTGGATCAAGAAGTACCAATGGGTTGATGAAGACAGAAGTTTTGTGAGTGCTTCCCGAGTGAGAGAATGTTAATAATTGTTAAAACATCCTACACTGACTCTTTTCTTGTGTTAGTGACGCAGTCTGAAGGTGACAAGCTTGATCTGAAATCATGCAGCTGCATGGTAGGAAAATGCATTATCTTTTAGTGTCTCTGGGAAAACACAGATTAGCTCTCAGAGGAAATGCACATGTGAAATAGTGGGATGGTACTGGCATGGTACGGGCATGGTACTGTGCAAATTCATGCTCAAGAACCAGACACTATAGACCAGCCATTTAAGTAGAGTAGCAGAAGATCCATTAATTTTTACTACTAGTTCTGAAAGGAAAGTAAGGGGCAAAAATGCTAATGGGCTTATTTTTGAAATCAGTGACAAAATTTTTCTGTTAATTTGATATTCTACACACATCCAACACATGCATAAGATTTTGTGGTATACTTTCTTCAGAGAATAAGCCCTTCCCTCTCTTTTAGTAGAACATAAAAGGAGGCCCTATTTTTCTTGTTAGAAATATTTTCAGCATGACACATTAATCTGAACACAAAAAAGATAGGCATCAATTTTAAAGCATGCTTATAGATTTATTGTGTTAGGATCTGCATAAATAAATAACAGGAATCTTCTATCTTTGAACTACAAGTATCAAACGACTGCAGAAAATCACATTTGTTTCTGATAATATGTAAGTTTATAAATTATTTCATATATAAATAAATCAGTTATTATGTCTAATAAAATATTAAAAGTACATTGCCAATACTTCTTTTGCATGCTTTGACAAGAAATGATGTTGTGACTTTAGCCATTCAGCTCAAGAAATGAGCAAGTCCTTGGTGGTTTTGCTCTAATTCTCATTCAAGGAAGACCATTAACGATTTTCTTTTATCTTTTTTTTTTTCTTTCCTTACTCTCCCCCTCCCAATAATTTGATTAATCATTTAAGTTACATGTTTCTACTTGGCAACCTCTGGATTCAAAGTTCTATCTCAGCAATATGTCAAAAGGAGTGACACTGCAAAGGCTGGACTAAGCTTTGACATGACACTAAAAGAGGAACTTTATCTCTTGAGGCATCTGGGTGGATTAGATTAAATGAACTTTAAGAGGAACTTTAGAGCTATGAGCATAACCCACACAATCCATAAATATTGAATATATCTGCAAATGTGCACTGTCTAGCACTACTGTGTGGCTTCAATTTTATATTAATTCTCTTTAAGAACTGCCCCATGTCCTTATAAACATGCACAAATTAAATGAAACAGGAAAGAAGTAAAATAGAAACACTTTCACAAAGTGTGGGGAAATTCTAAAGGTAGCTTCAAGTTATGTATTCTGCAAAGTCCACCAGGGATTTTGAAAATTAGTCCTACCAAAAATTGTAAGACTTTTTATGTGGATAAATACTCTCGTACAGAGGGGGTAGAAATTTAAATTGAAGATATGGTCTTAAAAATTCCCTTCCCTGTCCATACTTGGCTTAATGTGTGGTTGGAGAAGTGTTGAACAGGAAGGAAGTCTTCAGTTTTCTCTTCTGGTCTTTCTGTGCTTTGTACGCAGTGTGGATCTGAGACACTGGCTTGGGGGTCTACTGAAAATCTCTGTGATAGATCTGCATTTGACTTTGCTCCCTAAAATAGTGCATCATTTTATTTCTTCTTGTCAAACATTTCTTTTTTTCTTTATAAGTCAGACTTTTTGGTGCAAGGGTGAGGCAGCCTCTTCTGTGACACACTGGAAGCAAATATGAATGTTGTGTAGGTGTGAATTGTGTAAACAGTGCAAATTGTGAAGAGATGTGGGTTTAGGTGTGTAGGGATTTGTCTACAGCTCCCTTTTGTTAATAAACTTGTAACTTCTATAGCTTAGCATTAAGATAAAATTTTGCTATTTTTTTGTGTAGCTAACATTTTGTGTGTGACAGTATTTGGGCGTTCCACATGAGGAAAGAATTCCACATGAATTTACCTCACTTAACTTCAGTAACATAAATATCAGGCCTGAGTTTAAGATACTTGTCTGAGCTCTCCTTATAACTAAGAAATGACAAGAATGGACGATTTTCCCATTTATTTTAAATATATTTTTAATGTGTGTGGGTGTGTACAGGCTGCTGTAGATACTTAGCTGTGTTCCTACTGCAGAGTAAGACTTGATGACTGGCTTAGACTACAGACTTGCTTTTAAAATGAATTAAGATTAATCCATTTTAGGTGCAAACCAAAATTCACTAATTAAGTTAGTTCCTTAATGTTAAGGTCATGTTTCTTCCACATTCATAGCGATCAAAAGGTAGAACATTCAGATATGAAAATTTATAGACCCTGCGGATAGATTAAATTTTTTGTGTAGGAAACTGGAGAGACTGAAAGAGACCCAGAAAATTGACACTGTGGGCTGCATAATTTTTTGAGTCATGCCTCAGCAAAGGCATGCCGTAGTCAAGAGTGCATATGTTAAATGTTGCTGTTGCTATTCTACAAAATTCACTGACTAGATATTTAAAAAACAGAAATACCAGTGTTTTCTCATTTCTACAGTATATTACAATACACCATAGAAGGTAAAGTACTACACAGTACCACTGTAGGATGTATCAAACTGAGTTCTGACATCAATAGTTATTAATGACTTTTGCTTTCAGATTGCTGATGAATTTTTGATCTTTCACATATTTGGACATTTTGCTAATCTTGTACAAGATCATTATCCATGATGAATATTATTTTTGCAGGAGGTATAGTGCACTGTGTTTTGTGAAGCTAAAAGCATGTAATTGCATTGTTGAAAAAGTAGAATATTTCTAGGGTCTAGGTTATATGCAAATAATTTGTAAAGTTAAATTTGCAGGTAAAATTGTCAAATGGTTTTTAGAATAATCGATTTATTACTATCCCAGGGAGGCTATTTTTGTAGAATCTTACATATTATTTCCAGTTGATAGATCTGATATCTATGTTGTGATTTTAAAAGCAAAAGCTGTCACTGAATTTTTTTAAATTAAAATATTTGAAAGGAAAAGAAAAAATAAACAGCCTTTCAGCAAATTATTTCTTTATGACTAAGAACATTTTAGAGACAGATGAATATTGTCACTAAGAGAACATTTTTTTATGATCTTCATTTCATTGGATATTTATATGGATGAGAACGTGATGACTGACAAATGGAATTGTAAGCTTCTTCCTGGGACACATAGTAAGTTGAACTTTCTTCAGGAAGAAGAAATACATGTTTTCTTTCAAATAAAATAATAAGTCTGTGTTTATTTTGGAGTTGCAAACTGCATTGTACACCTTTTTCGGGGTAGGTGATGGTCTTAGTGGGATTGCTTAATGAAAAGGATATTGTTTAATATGTGTAAGAGTCATGTATTCCAATATTCAACATTTTTGTTCATTTTCTGATAGAGGAAAGTAATTCTTGGGAGATTCCAAAATGTTTTGAAGGTCTGTTTGACTTATGAGTGTAAATTGGAGGATCCAATTCTCTTGCCATTTTTATCCAATTACTTCTGTTTTCATAGCCACCTCTTCCTCTCTTTAATGAAAAAAAACACCATGCAATTGTTTTTTCCTAAGTAATTGAAAGGTCAACAATCAACATTTTATTACAAATATAATAAACTGTCAGTAACTCATGCCAGCTCAGGCATCTGCCATGAAGAGCAGTAGCTTCTTAGATCTGTTGGTTTCATTCTGTACCAGCCTTTGAGGCATCTTTCTTATCGCCATAAAGGTTTTAAAATTTGTTTTTATATAGCCTAGTCTTTCTCTTGGGGGAGTCTAAAGCAGCCTTCAATGACATCCAATTATAGACAGATCATATAAAGGAAGTATTCATCTAAATATAACCTGATCATGCTCTTGGGTAGTCTAAGGCAATCCTCAACCACATCCAATTATAGATGTATCATATGAAGAAAGTACCCATTTAAATATAGCTGACAGGTCCATAGATGACAAGAAAATGATCATCTAATCTTACTCCTGAGATAGCTTAGGCCATAGGATTTCATCATTGACCCTGTAGTTCTACAGAAAAAATGCCTTCTAGGAAGCAATCCAGACTTGATTTATAGGAATCAAAAATCTGTTGCTCCCTTCAGGCATGTTGGAAAACAGTTTAATTTTCTCTGTAATTTGCCTGTACGATATTTTAATTTGCTCACATTTATCAACTTTATATGAAACATATGCCTTCTGGGATAATATTTCTGGTGGATTTTTTTATAAGTAAGACATTACAATTGAAACAAAATTATTGTATGCTGTGATGGTTTCTTAAAATAGGCTGCAATATGCCTTGCATGGTAAACAGCAGAATGTTTTCTTTGTATCCTAGCTTCCTAGATATGCAAAGCATGCACAATTTAATAGTCTGATTAACTCATAAGGTGCAGTTATATATTCACTGGTGGAAGGATGTTAGCAGTGGTGTCTTCAGTTTTCGAGGGTTTTTTACAACATGCTAGTAACAGCCTCTTTTTCAAGTTCTCTAATATTTATATTTGCTTTGTAGAAAATCTCTGATCTGTTGCTTAGGTTTGTGGAAAATAAATTATTGTTTGCTAGAAGTTCCAAAGACTGAGAGAAGCCATGTGTTACAGAGCAGGACAGCACAGACATTACAGAAATTCGGGTTCTGGCTGTACAAAACTGATGACAGTCCTGTACACATTTGATCATTCAGATTTGTTGCATTAACTTTATTTTTCTGCTTAAGATTGTAATTGCTGACTTAGGCTACAGAGTGATTCCATGTATTTATTAAGGTGGTAGTGAACATGAGAAATGTTAATTTTTTACAGGCTGTGCTTTGCTCAACTTAATGTCTGGAAAAGATGAAGGGGTTTTTTTGTTCATTTGTTTTTGTTTCTGTCGTAGAAATGGAAAACCAAATATTTTGGACACTGTATCAATAGAATATTAAGAATCTATTACCTGTGGAAAGCTTAGGGAAGTTGGCTTTGTTTACTCTCCATATAAAATTTCAGTATGTAATTTAGAATTATTAAGGTGTTTTCAATTTGCTTCTTAAAACAGCGATAACCTGATATGGGAAAGGATAGGAAAGGTCTCATGAGTTTCAAACTATTACGAAACTGAATTGGGAGCAATTTTAAACTCCCTTGGTAATCTTTCATACAGCCATAAGTATATCTTAAAGGATGCTTTCTATAATAAATCTCATAATATAGATCTTATGCCTGTCTTAATATTATAACATCTGTGAGCAAAATATATGTGAGCTTGTAAAGGGATTCACATAAGAGACTGTCTTCAGAAATGAAGTCTGTAGTATGCAAATGTAATGCTTATAGCTGCAGTATTTGGTGCAAAGATTATGGGAAATCAAGACTGAACAAACCAAAAAATTGTCCTGATGCTCATACCACTGGTTGGCATAGGACTCAAGGGATGTTTAATGCATGACATTAGAAGCTATTAAAAAAAACAAATAATTTTTATTCTTATTAAATCTTTAATTCACTAGTTATGAAGTTGTTTTACCCTCAGGCTTCTTTCTCCAACTATAGAACTTCTAGTTTGAGGATTAGGTAGGCAAATTTTTTTTTAAAGTATAAAAAGCAAAATAGAAAGATATCTTGAAAAAATTAAGCATATTAGAATCACCAGTCAATTTTGTTACATTGCTTTATATATAGGGGTTGTAGATAATGTAAGTACTGCTGCTTCAAAATGTTTTTATTCCTGTTTTGTTGAAGTGCCTCAAACCCCATTCTTTCAGCTCAAGAATATATCTTCAAAAATTATGAAGTTGCTGCTATGGATTTACGCTACTTTAAAAAAATGTTAAAATTTGGACACAAGTGAAATGAAGCGATTATTGTTAAATAGCCATCAATCCTTGCCCTATCATTGTTTGTTTTCCTAGGTGTTCAGAACCATTCAGACACTACCATAATGCAGGGTGCCACCCTAGAAACAGCTGCCTGGTTAGAACAGTGCCTTAAGAGTACAGAAACATACGTGCTTTATAGTATATTTTGCTTTTTCCCCTCACAATTTTAGTTGAGTAACTTTCCCGCCCCTTCAGTATTGAGCTAGATGACAAATTAAATTGAACTATTTAACCAGACATCATTGCACCTGAAACCTGTATTACCTGGAAAAGAGTAGCTATTAGTGGTTATTTTTAAATGCTATAGTTAAGACAGCATGTTTCAAAGAAAGTCCAACATATTATTAGAACTATATGCTCCAAGGTAATGAAGGGCATAAGTTTAAAAGTAAAAGCTTGAGATTTAGTGAAAGATATTAGGATGCACAGAACTGAGCAACTGTGTTCTTACACTGACTGATTTATAGTGACAGTGAGCATGGATAATAAAGTAGGGTACTTTTAAATTTAAATTGGGATAGTAAGTAATGATACACAATACTTTTCACAAGCAAAAATAAAAATCAACAAGCAACAAAAGCTTATCGTGTCACCAGCCAGCAAGTAAGAGGCTGTGAGTTTGGGCAGGTTTATCAGGCTGATATTTGGGTGGGGAAGCCAGAAGGTGCAGTATCTGTGAGATGAGCACACTACAACATCCCTCTCTTTGCTGGAGAGCCCCGAGCTAGACCAGCCAGTGAGGATCAGAGGGCCTGGGAACTGTTCAGGAGTGATGGACAGAGAGCAGGGTCATGCTGGTGTTTGAGGGATTCACTGAAGTGCGCATGAGTGTGAGCTGGGAGTGCTGAGTGTGTGCTGCCGGTACTGAGCCTCAGACTGCTGGCTGAGGAGGGGAGGGCACTTGATGCCTGTGTGTGTGCTCATGTCCTGCCTGAAGGTGATGCTCAAGGCAGCCCCTTGTCTGTGGCAGCCTGTGTAGTTGTGCTGGTGTCCTCTGTGTGTCTGAGCTTGGAATACACACTCAGCATCACTATTGTTGGACTTGCAGAGGACAAAGGAGCAGCTGCATCTGTTGACCAGGGATGGAAGTCTGTGGCTTTCTGGGCTGGACTCCAGAGAATGGTGGGAAAAGTGTCTTATACAAATAACAACTCAAAGCTGCTGGAGGCAATGGCCATTTCTCAAATCCCTTAACAAAATGTAATCAGAACACTTATAACCAGCTCCCAAGTTTTCCTGAAACTTTTTTTTCCTTCACAGAAAGCAATTAAATTAATGAAAAAGCACATTAATCCCCAAAGATATTAATAATCATATTTTTATACTATAATACAGCCATAAATATAATCTCTAAAGAGCTGATAAAAAGGAAATGCTTTTGATAAAAACAAAAATAGTAACTACAGAACAAACCAGAAGAATCCCAGAAAACTTAATATTGTTATAAATAAAAATCAAGGTCAAGTTTATCTGCAGCAAACAGAATTAATATTAATTAAAGATAAAATTTAATTCTATCTATCAGGGCTTCAGCTTTCCTAACACGATCCCTGTCTGCTTAGACAATTTCTCTGTATTCCACAGAGGTGGGGTTGGAATTAGATGATCTCTGAGATCCCTTCCAAACCAAACCATTCTGTTATTCTGTGACTCCTCCCAGGCTACCTATCCTTGATTCCACACTCTCTAGGCTTTCTCTCTGTATTTCATTTGGTATAGGAGCTGATTGTTCAATAGCTGAAATAATCTTGTGATGCTTTCCTCTTAAAAAGATACCATAATCTACTAAATAATTGCCAGTTCCTATTCTACGTATACAGTAAAAAGATGGGGGTGCTTTATCCAAATGTAAAATTGCACAAGTGGTGTACTAGCTATGCAATGCTCAGGGTTCACATCATGTTCCATTGAAGATTGCAAGACTGCAGATATTCTATTTTTCCTTCTTCACACTGGGCAAAGAAATTATATCATGGGAATCTACTTTAGTAAATAATCAGTAATAATTTTCAAACATTGTTTTATTTATGCTGCATAGATTAAATGCTTATTTTGCTATTCAGTCTACTTGGCTCTGTGCCAAATAAAAAGCAATAGTCTTTGGAAAGAGAAGGCAATTCACATTATATTAGCTATTAGTCATGATTTTAGGAAGCTACTATGAAAGATACAAGAAAATTTATATTACAGAAATTGATAATATTTATTTTCACTAGCTTTCATCTTTGGCATACCATGCTCCAGCTTTCATAATTGCCAGTAGCATTCTTTTCATATAAAGAAAATCACAGAATTCATATAATAAAAATCACAGAATTGCTTTTCTTTGGTGCACCTACTACCTTATGTGATTGTGTAGTCAGGTGTTTTCTGTGGATATCACTGTTCCTCTAAGCCTTGAATAAGTGAATCTCGGAATGGCTGATGTAGGAAAGGATCTGGATCCTCTGCTCAAGCTGGGCCACCCAGAGTTGATTGTCCAGGATCATGTCCATCCTGTGTCACTTGCTCTGGGTGACCCTACCTGGGCAGACGCTTTGGACTGCACAATCTCCAGAGGTCCCTTCCAACCCTAACTATTCTGTTATTCTGTGATTCTGTGATTTGTAAATCTTAAATTCAGTAACTAATAGCTTGCTAGCCATTACCTTCATAATGGCCACTGTGTTACAAACTTTCAGCAGGTACACCTCTGATCAAAACCTGCTTAGAGAATGTAATTATTGTCATGGAGAGAGAAGATTTGGCAAAAATTAATATTGAAGTTCTTTTTTCTAAACCATTCTAAGCTCATTTAGATACCCTGGTGTGAAGAAGTCAAGTAGTCCCTAAAGTCCAATATTCCAGCTATGAACTGACTGATGTGAAAAGCTTGATGGTTGCATGTAAGAATATCTGAAGTATTTAGTAAAGCAAATATCTAGGGTAAAACAGCCCTATTAAGGCCCTCTCCTGAGCTACAGGAGCTAAAAGTTGTTGTGTGTCCTCTTATTCTTCTCCTTTCTAAGATTTTAAAAAAAGGAAAAGGCCCTAGTCTCCATCTGAGATTTTTTTCATCTCCTTAATCATCATGGTTATCTTACTTTGCCCTATATCTGGTACTTTTTCCACAGAGACTGACAATTTTCTATCAGCTACTGCAATGAAGCAGAGTTTTAGTTGTATCTACATACTTCAGCAAAAAAGGAAACAATAATAATTATGGAAGCTATCTACCATACAAGGTCAATTTTTACTGATGCTTCTATTTAGAATAATCAACTCTGCCTCTATATAATAAAATGAGGGCTAGTGAGCATCCAGAAATGAAGCACAACTATCATGTAAATGGTTTAGGACCTCGTCCTGCATAAGTGTCATAAAAATTTATTGTTCATTGAAGTTAATAGGTACTGAGGTCATTCAGTGACACTTTGAAGCATGAGGGCCTTATTCTAAATTAATCTTTATTTTTGTTTTAACTTTAATATTACAGCACTTCAAAAAAATCCCTAGCAACCATAACAACTACACATATGAACAATTTTATTTCTGTAAGCATTTTAACAGCCTTGGCTTTTCAGTGGTTGGGCACATTTGATTTAATGCTCACTTCACATTCACCTGTGTAGTGAGAATAAGAAATAGTTTTCATCTGATACCCTAGATGTACAACTCTCAAATTCTTTGCTGGAATTTCAGTAGTGACAATTATTGCTAAAATGTTCAAAAGGATGATGAAACACTTAGAAAGAGAATTTGAGAAAGTCAAGCAAAAGACCAAAATCTGGTAACACTTACTATCAGTAGTGATATAGGTTGATTTCATTAAAATCAAAGTTTTCATTAATATACAAGAGTTACTTATAACTGTAGCTATATGGAATACTCTTTCAGTAATGAAAATGTATTTGAAACAATGTTTTTTAACGTTAAAAGAAGTGAATTTTAAAAAGTCAAAGTACATACAGAGGAAAAAACCAAAACAAGCACATTAGAATTAATGACCAAAGAAAATTAAGGAACAAGGACAAAATATTTGCAAATTCTACAGAAGCTGTTTGCAGACATGTTATAAAATAGCTTTGAATAAATTACAGATAGAAATGTAATCAATGTTTAAAATAGTTTTTTATGCATATGTGTATGTTTACAGTATAGTGTATTTAGTATACATAAACATAATATATATTTAGTAAATATTTTGCATCATAGATAGCATAGATATTATGCATCTACTCTGAAATATGATGAAAGTAAAAATAAATAAAAGAGTGAACAAATATTAGTATTATAGACCATAGTGAAAAACTATTAGCTATAAGAATGTAACTTCAAAAAAACCAAGTGATGTTTGAATACTGGTATTTATTATACACAAGGCTATATTAAAGAAGAAGGGAGAAAAGTTAATTCAACTTTTCAAAATATTCCAAACCAGAAAGTATTTCAGAGATTTTAAGAACCTAGATACTAATTTAGTTTGACAAAGCCATTTAAGATATAGAGGCAATTTATATTATTAGAAGTATATATTCTTAAGAGGGGTAAATTTTCTCTAGTGCTCAAAAAATAGGATTCAGTTCTCACCTTATCCTTCAGCTCTATGACCATTAAAAGCAACTGGCACTATGTTGCACTTATTTTGTCAAAACTAAAACAGTTTTTAAAATTTGTGATTTTTCACATTATAGCTTATAATGGTTAGAACTATTGAGGTGGGGAGAGACTGGAAAGTAAATAATAGATAGAAAATAGAAAGAATACCTGACAAAAAAAATTAAAATCTTCCTAAACGTATTACTTACCTTTGTGAGAATCAACTTCATAGTTCATAAATCAATTCTGTAAAAAAGAAAAATGGAAAACATTTTTCTCATTTTAAGATATGCTTTTATCTTCCAGTATTGACCAAAGGACTTTAGTACAACAGATAATTTGCAAACCAGAATAACAGCTTTTTAAGTACTCAAACGAAAAGTGACCTTAGAGTCATGATATGCTTGACTTCCCTGAAAAGGAAGACACAGAATACAGTGCCAATTGTCTTCTGGCTTAATGTATTTAATGGCTGGTAGAATAAAGCAAATTTAAATAGATAGCAGCATTTGATTTTTTTTTACCAATTAATTGACTGGAATAATTACCACTCAGCTTTCTTATGTGGTATCTTCTTTATATGTTCTTTAATCACATGGTTATATTCAGCTGGCTATGATTTCCTAAAAAGCAGCTCATAATATTAAAGTTCAGTTAATTAGAGAGAGAAGGTAATCAATCTTTCTAAGCTCAGCCTAAGGATATTCTTTGATTTTAAAGGACTGACTTCTTATCTGAGTTTGACAATTGGATTATTGAAATTTGTGTTGACTTTTGTCAAACTGTTTAAATGTGTAGCATATAATTTAACTTGTAGTTTCACCACCTTGTTAAAACCAATTTTCTAAGATGATAAAATAAATCCATTGCACATTCTAACAATAATGAGCCCTGGCTTAGTGACAGGAAAGATGTAAGAATATTTAACTTCCTTCTGTGCTCAACTGAGTGCTAATTCCTGAAGCTTCTTGCCTCAGAAGTTTTGCCTCTTCTTTGGTGTTCCTACCTTCTACCTCATTAGTGAAAACTTGACCTCTTATAATCTCTCACCATGGCTGTTTCCACCATCTCCTATTGCTGTATCAATTTGCAGATCTAAAAGCTCAAAGAAAATAGGAATGATTGTGTCACAGGAGAACCCCTAGGTAGGGTAGAGGCTGGAACAGAAGAACTCCGTGATATATAATTTGAAACTGATTAGCTATAAAAGACAGATACAGTAGTGGATTATGAATTCTTTTTCTAAGACTCCCATGGCACTTTCACAGCAGTCTCATGCTGATCATGTCCCCAGCCCCTCTGGTCCCGTGTTGACCAGCACCATGGACTCAGGAAAGAGGACATTTACTCAGCTGCTCAGTATGCCTAAGTCCTGGCTGGTGGCCTGAACTGCTACACAGAGCTCTAGCACCCCTGGCTCAGCTTTCTGCAGGATCTTGGACACAGCCAGAGGGCAGGTTTTTGACCATATATTACCTTCTAAAGTTGACAGCTGGCAGAAGCTAGCAATGTCTTGGCTGCTTGTGTGACACCAGGCTAGTCTCACTGGCATTCTTTGTATTGGAGGTCAGTGAATGATTTTTGTAATGATTTTTAACATGTTCTGTTTTCCCATTCCAAATGTGACGCACAAGTAAATAGTCAGCAAAAGTTACATAGCAAAATTTATCTATTTTTTAATTTATTTTCTAGATTGTACTGGATTAATTTAATGAGTCAGAACTGTAGAGATCTGTATAAATATAGTAGAGGTCACACATACCTGGGGCTTTACTTTGTAATGTGCAACTGCGCTGACAATGACAAATAATTAAAAATCTGAAGGGTTTTCCTGTTGTACCATTCTATATGGATTCTAGCTCATGCATCTGATCTGCTTATATGCCAGCAGCTCTGGGAAAACCATCTCTGGGGCAGAGATTTAGTGACATAAATGGAAGTAGTCTTACGGGTTTTGAATATTATCTGCTATTTCAAGTTTGTGATGCAAATGTTGAGAGTCTCATTATCGAAGGGCAAAGACATGACTACACAAGTGGGAGGCTAAAATGATGTTTATGTCCTCCACTGAGAGCACTGTACTCTTATCTATCATTCATTTCTGTGAACCTCATCACTGCTCACAGGCATGTGCATTCATATTCTAGAGTGCCGAGTCCATAAAAATAGAAGAAAAAGATCTTCTAGTGAATAAATGGTATCTTTTCTGAAAACCAGAATTTTCTTGTTTGCTGAGGAATTTACATATTCCTGCATATTTTCCATAAATTTGGTGGAGATTTTTTCCTGCAGATGTATTTAGCTCTGGTAAAGTAAACTGCCATAATATTTAATCAGAAAACATTTCTGGAAATGACAAAAAAACCCAAAACATTTTATCTAAAGAAAAGTAAGGTGATGAGGCTACTATACTATGACATGATTAAATAGAATTTTAGTTCAGTTGTTTGACTGTCATACCAGCTGAGCTTTCCTGCCTTTGCTTTTCACATATCTTAGGATTCTAGTGTTTGTTGCATCTGTCAGTCAGCCAATTAAATTCACATTGAGAGACAACATTGTGAGGGAAGAAAGTGTCATTCTAATGAGCTCCTATTATTGTTTACGTTGTTGTGCAATAAGTGAAATTTCAGCTATCAGAACCTGACAGCAGAAGGAAAGAATTCTTGTTAGGAAAAACTTAAGGTGAGACATTCTTTCTGAGATCCTGGGATTTATATTAATGGACTGAATTTAAAATGTCCTTTATGTTCATCCATAATTGCCAAATTTGTGTTATTTGTATTGACATTTTAAATTAATGCAGTCAAATAAGTATGTCTCCATGAAGCTGGATCTTTAAAAGTAAATGATGTGAACATTTTAAAAATGAGAATTATTGTCTTAGTCTAGATCAAATATTTTTTTGGATTTATGTGGCCATATTTTCTCAGCAGGGATGGCTTCTGTGAGAAGCTGCCAGAAGCTTCCTCCATATCAGTTAGAGCCAATCCCTGACACTCCAAAGATGGATATGCCACTGGCCAAGGATGGGCCAATCAGAAATTGTGGTAATGACTGTGGTAACATATTTAGGAAGAAAAAGAAAAAGGGTATTCTGCAGATATTATTGTAGCCAGAGAACACAGGAGTGAGAACATGTGAGGGGAACAACTGTGCAAACACCCAGGTCAGGGGAGAAGGAGGGGCAGGAGCTGTTCCAGGCACCAGAGCTGAGATTTCCCTGCAGCTCCTGGTGCAGCACATGGTGAGGCAGCTCTGCCCCTGCAGCCCATGGAGGACCATGGAAATGCTGAGATCCACCTGCAGCCCATGGAGAAGCCCAGTGCTGGAGCTGGATACCTGAGAGGAGGCTGTGACCCTGTGGGAGGCCTGTCTGGAGCAGGTCCTGGCAGAGACCTGCAGACCCATGGAGAAAGGAGCCCATGCCAGATGAGGTTTTCTGGGTAAGACTTGTGAGTCCTTGGGGACTCACACAAGAACAGCCTGTCCTTGAAAGACTGCACCCACGGCACAGTGACCAACATTGCAGCAGTTAGTGGAGAACTGGCTCCCATGGGATGGTCTCACACTGGGGAAGTCCATGGAGAACTGTCTCTTGTGGGAGGGACCCCACACTGGAGCTAGTGAAGGACTCCTCTCCCTGAGTAGAGGGAGAAACATGGAATGAACTGACCATAATCCCCATTCCCTGTCTCCCTGTGTTGCTGAAAGGAAGGATGCAGAGCTGGGAAAGAGGGAGGGCTAAGGGAAGGTGTTTTTAAAATCTTATTTTGCTTCTCATTATCCTGCTCTGATTTTGTTAGAAATAAATTCAAACAATATCTCTAATTCTAGCCTGTTTTGCCTGTGACAATATTTGGAGAGTGACTTCTATTTTATTTAAATATTTATTTAAATATTTAAAGATATTTATTTAAAGTAAAAATATTTCTTTTTAAACAAAAAAGAAAAATTAATGACTTTTAAAAATTTTTGTTGCATTTACAAATTAGAAATTAATGCCTGTATACGAAAAACAGTGTGGCCAACAAGACCACACTTGTCGAAGAGTGATTCTTCCCCTGTACGTGGCAGTGGTGAGGCCACACCTCAAAATCTGTCCAGTTCTGGGCCCCACAGTTCAGGAAGAACACAGAGGGGACAGAGTGAGTCCAGAGAAGGGCAGGAGAGCAGGTGAAGCATCTGGGTCACAAGTCCTGTCAGAAGCAGCTGAGGGAGCTGGGGGTGTTCAGCCTGGAGGAAAGGAGGCTTGAGGGGTGACCTTGTCACTCTCTACAGCTGCCTGAAGGGAGGGCATAGCCAGGTGGATGTGGCACTCAGTGCCATGGTCTGGTTGACAAGGCGGTGTTTGGTCACAGGTTGGGCCGAAAGACCTCAGAGGTCTTTTCCAACCTAATTGATTCTGTGATTCCATCATATTCTATAAACAATGTCGTTGGCTGACAAGCTGGACATTAGACCAGCTTTAGACAGAAGAAACTGCTAGTGCTTTTATCAAAAACCATGTTTCTATGACAAGAACTTTGGCAATTCATGTCTCTTCTGAATATCAGTCTCCAACAGAGCCCTGGGCAGAATATTTTCTTGACCTATTTAAACTTCGAAGATTTCAATTTTTATTTTTGCTTTTGCACTGAAGCAAACCCAAACATATTCAAAGTATAAAGTAATAAGGTTTAGAAAAGGAGGAAGATTAAAAAAAATCCAATGTCATCTGATGGAAGCATGCCTTACCTGATGTTCCTGTTCCTTGAACTGTCACAAATAATGTGAAAATGCTCTGAGCAACAGCAGAAGGCTCTTCTTGGAGAGGTGTCTCTATTAGAGAGACATTCATACAAACACTTTGATGTTTATGTGATAGCCTTGGAATCTCTTCTCCAAATTCACAGTGAAATGTCATGAACAGAAGACAGCTGGCTGTTGGAAAATGGTCTCCCATAACAGAAAAGCTGCACTATTCAACTGAGCAGTCTTTTTCTGCATTTTGGTGCTTGCTAACAGAAAGACCTACAGCCTACAGTTGTGTTTCTATATATATATATACCAAACCACTAGTAAATTTCCTATTAAAATAGGTTATTCCATAAAGCAGGAAAAAAAAGGTATTTTGCATACAAGCTTATTGCTACAAACAGCTTTTTCTTTCTTTTAAAAATGGCATTTTTTCCTTTTTAAAGCAGAGTAAACTTTAAAAATAAGGAATATAGTGTTCACAAATGCAAATGCTTCCTATATTGGTGTTACAAGAATATTTATTTTCACAACAATTCTTAGAGTTTCAAACTTCTGTGCATAACTTTGTCTCAAATAATTTAAGAGTAATTGTCACCTCATTGCAATTACACAGACTCCAAGAAGACTACAGTTCTAGACAGTGAAAGGAATCATATGGTAATGGTGATATACTCTAACTAATCCATATATATTCAGCCTCAATCAGAAAAAAAAATAGAGTTTTTGTAAAGTACATAAAATTAGGGAATCTTTTTTATTGTTTTTTTATTAAATCTATAGCAGAGATGCACCTGTAGCCTCTGGGGAGGACCCCATAGTGGAACAGGTAGATGTCCAAAGGAGGCTGTGACCCTGTGGAAAACCCTCACTGCAACACAACAGGCTTCTGGCAGGAGCTGTGTCCCCATGGTGGACCCATGCCAGAGCAGCCTGTTCCTGAAGGACTGCACCCCCTGGAAGGGATCCACACTGGAGCAGCTCATGAACAACTGCAGCCTGTGGGAAGGACTCATGTTAGAGAAGCTCATGGAGGATGGTCTCCTGTAAAAGGTATTCCATGGTGCAGCAGGGGAAGAGTGTGAGGAATCCTTCTGAAGAGCAAGGAGCAGAAGAAACAGCAGGTGATGAACTGAATGCAACTACTTGTTCCCCTGCACCACTGATGGGAGAAGGTAGAGAAAATCAGGAGTGAAGTTAAACCCAGGAGAAAGGGAGGAGCAAGGGGAATTTTAAGAATGAGTTTTTATTTCTCATTATCCTAATCTGATATGCTTGGTTATAAATTAAATTAATTTTCCCCAAGTTTAGTCAGCTTTGCCTGTAATGGTAACTGCTGAGTGCCTCTCCCTTTTCTTTATCTCAACCCTTGAGCCTTTTGTAATATTTCCTCTCCCCTGTCCAGCTGAGGAGGGCAGTGATAGAATGGCTTTGATGGGCACCTGGCATCCAGCCAGGGTGGACCCACCACAACAGACAATAAATGACAGTTTGTTTGCCACATGACCTTGATAAATGCAGCATGACAGCAGATTAGCCTTCCAGACCCATAAAGTATTGTTTAAAAGAACTTACAGTGTCAGTGAGGACAATCTCCATGTACAGTTTCCCTAAATGTCAACATTTAAATTTAATATGTAGTTTAACAGCAATTCTATGTTTAAATAGCCAGTTATCACAAAGTGCTTCAATTAACTTATCCATAAGAAAATGCTGAAAGCGATGCATTTTTTAAATAAATGAAGATTTATATGATTTTATGAATTTATATTTGCCCCCTAACTGTTACAACAGCAATAAAATCTTGAAGTTTACTGACTGTTCGTGAAATACACAATCCTTGTATCAGATATGCTGTTCTTTGCTTTGTTGGGTTTATCAAGGAATTATATTTTCATCTATATAAAGGCACATAGATAAAAATGTTACACATCTGAAAACAGGCAAAAACTTTTTAAATGGATCTGTGAAGTGTGTGTGAACAATATAAAGAATCCAATCAATAGAAAATAGAAGAGGAGCAGGAAAAGAAAATTAAAATTAGGGAATGAAGAAGCTAGCCTGGGAGCAGAGAACACAGTTAAGGTTGGCTTCACTGCACTTCAGAAGCAGAGAATCAATAAGGCCATTGCTTAAAACTGAAGATGAAATTACTTGTGTAAATGTGCTTTATTATTCTGAATCTCTGTTATGCGGTTTCAAGTCTTTTTTGCTGTTCACTTCTGCATTGCTTACTTTTTTCTTCTACAACTCATCAGTCTTGTTTTGTTGTCTTTTTTATTATTTTTTTTTTCTTTCTGGAAAGATGTCTTCTACAGTGTAAGTCTACTTGCCTACACATTCATTTATATGATTTTTCAGAAATATAAAACACAATATCAAAGCATGGGAAAAAAATAATGGTCTGTGTTATAGTTCCATGTGCAAGGGATCAAGAAAACAAAGATAACTTTAAGACAGGATACAAGCCAGGTGTTGACATGAGTTAAATTGGAGACATCCATAATTCATGTCGTCTCAAGAGTATGATTTGAACTTTCACACTCTGTAAGAGACTTACTGACCTCAGAGGGCAGCATTATGTGCTGATGTTCTCTGTTCTTCGTAATGTTTCATATTAGATGGATTGTGCCTCTTACAGGTGTGTAAACTGACAAAAGTGAGCAACAGGCCACAGTTCAGTCTACCTCACCCAAGAAGCTGTGAAACTTTGAACTGAATGCTAACTCACAGAAAAAGCCATCAAGTGCCAATCATATCGTCATCATGGCACTGAAGAGAGTGAGGGCGCTTCTGTAAGATGTATTTTGACTGAAGAGAATCTTCTAAGAGGTCAAAAAAGCTACTTTTGAGGTGCTGGGACAGTTGAATGATGTATTTTATTTTTTTTTCCTGGACTGAAACAAAACATAAAATTTTGTGTTTGATAACGACTTGTTTTAAGAGCACAGAAAAGAGAACTGAAGGAATCATAGAAAACCCACATCTTTCTATGATTCTAAATCTTATTTTTATTTAGAGAAAGGTCTTTGGATTTCCTTATATACTCAAAGATACAGGAAAGGGTGGCAAGGTGGTAATGAAACAAATCCTACAGATCAAAATGGAAAAAGTCTACTGAATCAGAGCAAAGTCCCACCAGTCTAGAAAATCATAAGGTCAATCATTGTTTTAAAGGCAATTGAGGTTAATTAAATGATTTTGTCCCCCTAAAAGCAAATTTGGTCAGTTGATGTGGTTCTCTGAGAGACAGCAGGAATTTAAAAAAAGGACATCTTCTATACCAGAAGCTCTTTCCACATTTTCCGGTAAGAGGTTATCTTTAATTTGTTGATGACTGGGTGATTGTTCATGTTAATGATGTGTTGTCTGCAACCTCCGTTTCAAGTTACTACATCAAGAAAGTTGATTTGAATTATGTCTGATAGTAAAATATTACTAGCACAAACTAATGCTAGACATTAATATTTTCAAATTATCCTCTAAGGAAATACCTTTTGAAAGATTGGAGACAATGCCAAATTTAGTAACTCAGTGCTGTAAATATGCTGTTGCCATTAGTGAACAAATCTGTAGAAGCACTGGAAAGGAAGGGGGCCTTTTACAGCCACAGAAACATTCAGAATTTATATGATTATTCTGCCTTTTTTGCTTACACATGCATAGTATCTTTCCCTAGAGTGAATGAACCAGATTCATTTGTTATATTACTGCTTCCTAAAGTGATTGACAATATTTTCTTTTTTAATTCCATCTCAGGCTGCAAAGACAGACTTCCTTCAGTCTGATGGTAGAGAGAAACAAGAGAGAGGATTGGTCTCCTTTTTTCTGGATGCATTTTTAATATATCAGTCAACCTGCCTTGTCTATCAACAAGCTACATAGTGTAACAGATTTAATCATTATTGGTTAACTAAGAGTTGATAATCTTGGAAGAATATTAGTATTTTAAATTTAGGAATGACAGATCTTTGACGATTACGTTCAGCTAGTGATACTGGACAAAAACGACATAGGCTTTTCCAAGTCTGGTTTTATTTTTCCTTCAAATAATATTTTTTCCCTTAAAACCATATTATAGTCGCTTTAACTTAAATACATGAGGAAGTAAGAGAATAAGGAAAACATGAGAGAGTTAAATTCAGTTCATTGCAGTAGACTGAACTTCTTCAATTTCATGGTTAAAATTTGAATGGTATTTTGTGGTTATTGTGTTTCTATTATTCTGTTTCCATTATACAAAAGCTGATTTTCAAAATGGGATTTTTGTGTATTAAATAAGTGTTTGAATTAGAAGATTGCTAAAAAGTCTTGTACATTAGATTTTGTGACTCAACTGTGGGAGCAGAATATCTGAGGTACTAAAGCTCAAGAGCAAATGTAAATAAGAGGACCCTTAACCTAACTAGTCAACTTGTCAGAAAAGTGGCTGCAGTGCAGAATCTTTTAACGGTGGATTGTTGCCCTTGAAAATGTTTCTGAAGTATTAAAGCATGTATATAAGCAACCATGGGAATTACTGAAGCAGAGGATGAAAAACAGTAAACAGTGGAGGCTTTTTTTTTTTTTTTAATGTTTTATTCTTTTCCCTGTAAGTCCATGGGGTAAATTTGAAGTTCTTTTTCAACAAGAAGAATTTCTTGCAAAAATAGAGAGAAGAGTATTTTCTCTGCTTCAAAAGGTTTTGTAATGTTTTCCCAAGTTAACACTTAAAAGTGCTTCTTCTGAGGCTTGAGTGAAATTTTAAAACTAGAAAGCCTGAACATCTGCCCCTTGTTCTAGAATTTGGAATTTAACCCAATTGACTAAAGGCACTGTAACTCACTTCTTTGGTATAAATGGATTCCAACAGCTCAAGAGTTGACTAATCAACTTATTGATTAATCTAGTTACTCCAGAAATTCCACTGGCTTTTAGTCAAAGGTGAGATGATAAACTGTGTTTGAAGTCCTACATTTGCATATTAAAATTAGTAAATCACTTTTAAATATATAGTTCATACATATAACACAGCAGAAAGCAAATAGAAATTAAACTGTTAGGGTAAAGCAAATTTGCCAAGTGTCAGCTGTCATAAAACTTGTGAAACAGACATCACAGGAAATATTATACTTTATGCATTAGAAATATAAAACAAAGCATGAGTACTTTGTTTTATATTGTTGAGGAACAGTTTTACTAGGCAGTGGTCAACATGTTCATTTGTCTGGAAATGTTTATTAACTGAACCTAAAAATTACAGATCTGTTTTACCAGTGGTAAAATTATGATTCTGCTCTCATTTGTTCCATTTTAAAAGCAGTACTGGTAGGAAATCAGGTCTCAGAGGAGTTTTGTTCTCTTTTTTGATCTTTGTTATAACAAGGAAAAGGTTTACAACATTTCCCAGTCTGCAGGAAATTACTTTATGTGCTGATTAGACTTTTGTAAAAGATGTGGTCATGCATAAGGAAACTCACCTGAATTAGGTAGACATCTCCAACGATCAACCAAGACAAAATTTTAAAAAGCTGAAAAATATCCTGGACAAGGGAGGTGTATTAGGATAACAACTACAGAAGTGAAGCCAAAATTACAGAGATCTATGGAATCAGTACGATTTATTTCAGAAATATTTTAAATGTGTTAAATGTAATGAAAGTGTGCAAGCATACAAATCAGGAAAAGACTTCTTGCATTTCCACATATTTTTGAGGCAGATCTAAGCTATATCATCATAACTGAAATTTAGGAAAATTTGAATCTCACATCAGTTGTGAATTTGTTTGATGAATGTGTTTCATCAAACTCGGGGAAAGTTTCAGCAGCTCTGTATGGTTTTCTTACATAAAATGGCAATATTAAGACAAAAAAATAATACGAATTGTCTTGCAGGACACTAATACTATAGGAATAAGAAAATATAATAGCAAACATATTAACTCTGATGATTAAAGCCAACAATAAAATGCAGCTAAACATGGACCACCTAATATTAGGAATTACCACATGAGGAAAAGAGAATTGCTAAGAAAAGTTTAAATGTAAAACGTGGAAAATATAAAGAACTGAAAAAATGTGGCTTATTTTCAGAATTAAAAAAAATAAGAAAAACAAAACTGATTTAAGAAAAATAATCCCATTCAACATAGGTGTCAGGAACACTTTTTTTCATGCAGAGAATGATAAATGTGTGAAACAGGCTGTCAGACACAGTTGCTCAGGCAAAAAACACAGGGGTCACATGAGAAAAATGAGATGCCTTCCACAGGGGATGGAGGTAGTAAGAAAGGATGAACTTTAACAGGCTGAATAACCTCTTTCATTCTCTGATGAGATGTTATGTTATCCTCTCAGTTGTTTCTTCTGAAATAATTTAATTGAAAATGTTGTTCTGGTTGCAGCCTGGTAATATCGTCAGAGGACTTAATTCTGGTCCCAAATTTGCACTCTGACAATATATTTCGAAGACCGAATGTCAGGGTATTGTTAAGCAATGCTGATCCTTTTAGCTGTATTCCTTGAAGTATTCAGCTGAATTAGTGTAATGTGTGAGGATGTCAGGACAATCCATGTAATGGTTTAGTGTCATTTAAATGGTACAGTTTGTGATCTGTTCTGTCTTTTTTGGTGCAGAATAGTGAGGGGTTTAGCTGAACTATTGAAGAAAATGCTGATGTTAAGCTCTGGTGATATTTTACAAAATGTTATCCTTTAGACAGTGTTTTTTTTTAACTGCAAGGACTTCATGACCTTGCAATCACTACTAATTCCTGGGTGGTTTTAAAACTTTACAGGGGAAAAAAAACCTACATTATAATCATCTTCATATGTTTTAAAAGCATTTAATATTTTTAATGTGACACCAAAGTAGGGCAGAGTTGTACCATTGTATACTCTTGAGGACAGGGCTGTCACTTACTGACCTAGATGGTATTTAGGAGTGGATCACCATTAACCTTCTGAAATAAAACCAAAACACATGCAAAGTTTTTCTTATGTTTCCCTGCAACAACGTAAGATGGAGTCTGACTGGCAGTGACTGGCAGGGAAGAGTAGCTCTGCTGGGAACCTGGGCAGTGCAGCAGCTGGGAAGCCAAACAGGAGGCAGCAGTGTGTCCTGGCAACAGGGCAGGCTGAGAACTACCAGGTGTGTACCAACCTATACACTTGTTGTCAGCTCTGTGAGACCACATTTAGTATCCTGCATCTGTCTGGTTTAGTATCCTGATCCAGTCTGGGGCTCTCCAATAAAGGAAAGACACATATTATCTAGAGCAAATTTAACATGACCCCAAAGCTGATCAGGGACAGGATGCTGTGAGAAGGGCTGAGGGGACTGGGCTTGTTAGGCTTGAAGAAGAGAAGGATTTTAGGAGATATAACAGGCTGCTGTACCTACCGGCAGGTCACCAAGAAGGCAGAGTCATGTCCCTCATGGAGGTCCATGGAGGGAGGGTGAGAGTCAACAGCCACGAATAGACACAAGAGGGTCAACCCCATGGACTCCATCTTAGGATATCGTCAGTACCTGTGCTTTAGAACCTCTGTGAAAGATGCTCTGCCTCCAGAAACCTTTTGTCTTTGACTGTAAATTACCTCTCAGACTTGTATCTAGGAATAATACTGATTGTAGTTTTACCCAAGTCACTTCCACGAGGAGGCCCTTTGTAATATTTTAGTATCTGAAATTCTTTGTATGTTGGTTTCTCCTTCGTTTCTTGCTTCTTCAGGTCTTTGGTTAACATTCTAGCATCTCTGGAATGGGACCTCCTATAGAGAATATTTTGATTTGATTCATAATTTCACTAGCAATATTTAAGTAAAGATTTATTTCTTTAAGCACTAAAAAAGTGTCACACAACAGTAAATAACAAGAAGGGATTTAATGCCAATTAAGAAATGTTTTTGTAGTGCTGTGTTGCAACTCCAGCTACTTACAGAGGGCATGCAGTCCTCTTCATACACCTGTGATAAGCTGTTGAACATTTGTACATTTTTCTATATTTATTTTAATCCAGTGTCTTTTGCTACAGCTCTGATACCAATTTTTTTGAGAAAAACCATTTTATTTTCTTCTCTCTTTTTTCACAAATAACATGCAGTTTCTCAGCTAAGCAGTTAAAGGTCACATTTTTATCTTCTGTAATAAAAACATGAGAAAAAAACAAACAACAAATCCCTGCACAAAACCTTCAGTTCATTCAAAGTATTTAGAAGAATGCTCTTTCAAGTCTGGGAGTTAAATTTACAGTTTGTAATCCTAGAATTCAAATAACACTATTTAAAATCCTAAGTAATTTCTGTGTAAAATTGATCTGGGACTGAAGCGAGAACTGAGTATATTGCAAAAAATTTTAAACTGCCTCTTTATGAGCTAGGGCTAACACTAGGAAACAGATTGCTGCATCATAACTAACAGCTTATAAGCTTGAAAAATATTTCTGTATGTGTGCAGAAATAACAGTTTAGAGATCATTGCTCCATAGTCCCTATCCTAATTCAGATATGTTCATTGTAACTGAAATTCCTTACATGTAAAAATTATGTTTAACCTCACTGTGCCAGAGAAACACAGTTCCTTTGATGTATTAAATGGTCAGACAGAGTTATAAAATGGAAGCGCTGATAGAATTCTGGCTGTATATATACACACTATTATATGAAAGACAGGAGAGAAATGGAAGTTTCACTAAAACTTCAATAACAAATTAATTTTAATCTGTACTAAGCCTAGAATTATTCATTTAGTGGATGTACTGATATTTTCACAAGGTCTTCAAAATAAAGGAAGTCCTTTGAAGTTGCATAATGCAAATGAAATACGAACACAAAATGATACAGGATTATCTACAAAATTTCTTCTCACTGTTGTCATATATCACTAATGCTATCAACTGCACTGCTGGGGCAGTGAGCCAAGCTGCAGGTGATCTGAGTCAGTTTTATGACTTTTCAGGATTTCATTCCTAAAAAAGCCATAATTTCAATCTAAGCATAAATCAGTAATAGTAGTGTAAAACCACAAAAAAAAATACATGGAGGAGAAAAAACCACAAACCATCTGAAACATGCCCACACTGAAGAAAATGTGTGTAGCTCGTAAGGTGAAGTGAACTTTTTGAGCTGAACTCCAGGTGGTAGCATGGAATTGACCTTAGTGATCTTGCCTCCCAGTAAACCGAAATATTTCTTGATTAAATTACAGTTCATGATAGCTGGTAGTAGTTATCCTGAGGTAAGAAGAAGAGCTTTCTTAACAGAGGGAAAGAGAAGGGTGAAAGTGCAAGAAACATTGCTATGCCTAAAAAAATGAATATTAAGGAAGGGCTTAAGAGCAGCTTGTACAACAGTCAGACACTGAAAATAACTGTAATTTGCATTGAATTATCCATAGAATCATGGAATGATTTGGATGGGAAGGAACCTCAAATATCACCTAGTTCCAACCCTTCCACCATGTCAATGACATTTTTCACTAGATCAGGTTGCTCAGGGCCCAGTCCAATCTGTCCTTGAACACTTCCAGGGATGTGGCATCCATAACTTCTCAGGGCACTAATGTAGAGTCCTGACACAAAAAGACAGTGTACAGTAGTATTTCTGAGTTTCAGCACAAGGAGTGGACTTTGAGCAGTGATCAAAAGAAAATACATAGCACAAGATGATACATAAGCCTTAGGCCTTGACGTGGCTTATTAATGGAGAATTTGATCCTATTTCATCAGTCACATTATTATAATCTTCAGAATGAATTAGAACAAAAGGGTCACTATTTAATGTGAAGTTCATTAACTTGACCTTTTACCTCTCTTAGCTTTAAAAACTTCATTTTAAACAAAGTATTCATAATTTCACTTCACTCATATCTTAGAGGTTAATTAAATAGTTTGAAATTCAGTATATTGTTGTGCTTTTCCTTAAGTATGTCTGAATGTCACCATTAACATAAGGCATAGTTGTGAGCATCTGAATTTGAGCAGTGAATTGTTGTGCTCCTACTCCATCAGGCAAAACCACGTACATATTTTGGTACTGATGAGTAAAAGTAATTAGCTCCAAAGATGCAAAGGGTAGACAATGAGACAATTTTTTCTTGACTCTGCAGACACAGACTAAATGGCATCAAATCAGCAGTGGCAGCTACTATTAGCCTGCAGCTATAGCAACACCTTTTCCCCCAGCAGGAACAGTTGTAGAGCAAGAAGTGTTAGCAGTAGCCACAGGGGTATACCTGGAGAGAATATTAAAAATGTCTGTATGCAGCACTGTCATATCATGGAGAGTGCTGAAATGTAAAATGATTTCTCCAGCACAAAAAA
>VYZP01036990.1:259-31506 GCA_013400635.1 Hypocryptadius cinnamomeus | reverse complement strand
CTCTGGGATAAATTTGGTGTTGAAGAATTCTGCAAGACGTGCAAATACTTTCAGCTCTGATAAGGGAATTCATTGAAAGCCAGGAAAGGTGGGTAACTAGAAAATTGAAACTGCCACAAATTTCTACAATAGTCCAGGACAGTGTGAAAAGATATTTACATTATCCTTTTTGTAAACATGCTCTAATTTTAATTAGGAAACCTCACAGCAGTTACCAGATTTCAGGTGCAGTTTTATGGACTGCTTAACAGCTAATTGACTGTCCAGTGCAATCTTCTAGCAATCTAAATTTAGGGTTGTGTACATTCTCAGTCCTCTTAAATCCACCTCAAGCCTTCTCTGTGCATTCAAGAGAAATCTTAATTAAAAAAAAAAAAAAAAAAACCACCAACAAAAAGACCAAAAAAAAACCCAAATTTTTTTCACTGACATGTACATCAGTGAAAAGACTATACATACTGTAGTGTTACTTCCAGAACCAGCAAGGTCCATGCAACTATTTAGGTTTGCAGGTCATTTGGAGAGAAGAATACAAACTAGGAAGCACATTAGATTTGTCATGGTCTGTGCAATGCTTAGTCTCAGAGGTCTAATGTGCAACTGAAAAAGATTGAATTTCGATAATTACCTTCAGTTTCTTTATTAACCCAAGTCATGCTATGCAAATTCAGATATCTCCACATACTAAACACTTTTGGTTTAGAATAATGTCTTTCTCATACCTCAGTCATAAAAATAGCTGCAGCATTTTGTTATCCTGATGCGTTCCTTTTTTAAGCACTTACTGTAACATTTATTTTCAGAGTATCTTCATGTTAGAACTTTGCTTCTGATAGTTGGGTGCGGCAATAAAAATACTGTTACATTTAAAAACATGAGCTATCATAGAAACATTCAGGTTGAAAAAAATCTTTTAGATAGTCGAGTCCAGCATTACCTAGCCCACCACTAAATGATGTCCCTAAGCACTGTATCTACATGTCTTTAAATATCTCCAGAATGGTGGCCCATCCCCTTCTCCAAGGCAGCCTCTTCTAATGCCTAAGAACCCTTGTGTTGAAAAAATTTTTCCTAATGTCCAATTTAAACTTTCCCTGGTGCAACTCGAGGCCATTTCCTCTTGTTTTCTTACTTATTACTTGGGAGAAGAGGCTGAGCCCCACCTCACTACCACCTCCTTTCAGGTAGCTGTAGGCAGTGAACATCCTCATGCTTTCACTACTAACCAGTGACAGTACAGTGTTTACAGAGAGTGAAGAGGTCCCCCCTGAAGCCTCCTTTCCTTGAGGATAACCCGACTCAGTTCACTCAGACACTGCCCATGAGACTTGCAAATATGCAGATATACAGCAAATCACTGACCTAAATAATAAAAACTTCAATATGGACTAAAAAACCCCCAAATATTTAAATTGGAAATACAAGTAGAAGTGTTACTAATTTATGTGAATATAAACTTATATGCAGTTTTTAAAGATTGTTAAGTTTTTACAGATATAAAAAATTTCCATGTTTTTATACAAAGAATTAAAACACACCTCTGTCAAATTACTGTAGTGAAGGTTGGATCACGTGCTTTCATTAATGAAACACAGCTAAAAGTGACATGGTAGAAATTCAGGTAACTGATTATTTTTTTATACATGATTAAGTATTTAATTTTAGGTGTCAGAAAAAGAGATGTTTTTCCAAAGCATGGATTGTACTTGCTCTAAAAACAGAATCAATAATATGTTTAATGTTAGCCATACAGAATAGAGATATCCAAACTCATTAGTCATATTTGCAATCCATGGCTGTTATTCATAGATTTGTTAAGCCACAAACAACAATTTTACTTTAATTATTCTTTTTATCTAATCCGTTACATTCTCAAGTCCTCAATCTCTTCTTATTTTGCAGTGTTTATGAAGTGCTTTGAAGTGATTTAAAGTTATTCCTCTGGATGAAAGGGACTGCATTATTAAAATCTCTCTAAAGTTACTGAGACATCAAACATCCCATTTCAGTTATCCTCATCTTCTTGTCTGGCTATGCATACAGAGAAGAAACATAATTTTCTACATGTAGTTATCTCAGCCTTTTCCAAATCACTGCCAAATCTGATATTTCAGATCACTATTTAGAACTGTGGGCTCTATGAACTGTTCTGATTTGAAATCAACTCTGTATCCTCTTATACTAGATATAGTTATTGTAATTTTAGGAAAACTGATTAAAGGTGTCTCACCAAAACCTCTGTAGTTCTATAATCCATCTTGAAATTCACTGAACTTCATCAGAGCACTGTGGAAGGAGAGCTTAATGACATGTGAACACCTTTAAAGAGGATTAATTTTTTTATCACCAGGTAGGTGATAAACCTTTATTTATTTCAGTTCTCAGCTCCACAAATAAATTCTCCTGAATGAAGCTGTGATTATGAGAACTCTTCACTGAGGACATATTTTAGATACTGCTTTCCCTTTCCAGTGAGGATCACACTACCTTGTTACTTCACATAAAAACTGTTTGTAAACCTTGCTTAAAAAATAAACTAAGAAAGTATTTGATACAGGGAAAAGACAATTGCTAAGAAGGTGAAATTAGTCTCATTCAGTTCATCATTTCCTGCATGTAAGCACGGTAAGTAAAAGTAGAGAACTGCAGCCTTAAATCTTGATGTCTTCAGGTTTACATGCACATTGTAAAGGAGAGAGATATGAAAATCTGTTTCTGCTTCTCAGAAAGACATAACTGCTATAGCACCCAGAACATTACTGTTCACTATGACCATGTTATTTAGACCAAGTCACTAAAGCCCTGCTTAACTGTTAAACAAGTAAAGATTAAGGATTAAAAGTTGATCAGAGTTTCAAATATTTAGATTTCCTCTAATGGAACAAATTGTTTTCGGTTATAACTACATAAAAAAGAGCACCAGAGGTTTGTGCATGTGCAGTCAACAGCAACAAGGCTATTTGATTGTAATTCTGAGAACAAATTATACTGACATAATAATTTTCATATAAATCAGAGCAAGCTTTTACTGGTCCCCTAGAAGTCCTTGGGAGTAAAAAAACTACATATTTCACATATTAGGGAATTATGGTCATTCTCATCCATTATGAACCAATGAGAACTTACTCCACTACCTCCTTTTATATACATCAGCTATTAACACAGTTTGATAGACCATCATAGTTATTGTTTTTATTTATGGATTGTAATAAAGAGATAAACAGATGTGCAACATATTCCCCATTTAAATACCTTTCTGATTCAGCAGGTATAGAACAGGTAGGTATTTTGGTGTGTCTGTGTGACATGCAATAAACAAGAAAG
Organism: Hypocryptadius cinnamomeus; assembly: GCA_013400635.1. NCBI lineage: Eukaryota > Metazoa > Chordata > Aves > Passeriformes > Zosteropidae > Hypocryptadius > Hypocryptadius cinnamomeus. Next base: position 28,182 of record VYZP01036990.1, on the reverse strand, counting down.
ACTAATATGTAGAATGTTGTTTTCAGTCTATTAATTTTTCTAGTTTGTGTCGGGCTTACTGCTATCCTATCCTAGCACTTTCCAATATTGCAGTCTAATATAGCTTTTCCTTTAATGCATCACTTTCCTCTTGCAAGTTCCAGACGGGCTACAAGTTACCTTACAAATTTCAGATCTGAGAATTAAGAAGAAATCAGGACCTCTTACAAAGGAATTAATAAAAATTAGTATTCAGTGCAATTTCAGACACATGATAAATCAAATCTGCGTTTCAGAGCACTGATCATAAATGCATTCTATGTTAATAAGAAATTTGGTTACGAAATTGAGACTAACTGCATTTTTAATCTCAAGAAATACTGCAGGAACAAAATAATGGTTATAAAGTTGCTACGCAAAGCTTGCCTTTCAAAATCCTAGGCAAGAACTAGAGAAAACCTTTGCACTCTAGAATATGCAGTGTCCACTCTTAACAGATTCTGATTTGAAGCCATTTATGTTATAAATGTCAAACTTATAGATTAGCTTACACAAATGCTATTAACGTACCATTCCAAATACCTTTGTTGTTTAAAACTTCCCTCTCTTTTTCCCTCCTTAAGCCTTTTCTCTGTTCCTGACTCATCCATTAAAAATGGAGCAGTTTGCACTACATATTGTGCCTGTTGCTGTGTAGACTGATAAACTAGTACCTTGCTACTAAAAAACCCCATTTCTTTCTTAATATCAGGGTGTTTGAATGCTTCAGTTGGCTTTTCCTGAAGGTTTCTTTATGTTGATTTTAATGAGTAGAAAATAGAAAAATACATTAGAAATTTGCTTGAAATAAATTACAGTTAAAGTTCCTCAAAACCAGAAATGAGTGTGATAATCACAGATAAAACTTATAAACCTGAACTGTCAACTCATTATCCTTCTGTTCCAAAGGAACCACAGAGGAGACTGGTTGTCACTGTACTTGTGTCTTGTCAATGATTTAGTGACTGCAATAATTTAGGAATGAGAACACAGAACTCTTTCATAATAAGCTAAACAATTTGTTTCAGTCTTCAAGTACTGGCAGGAAATAATATTAAACTAACACAAATGAACTTGCAAAAATCTTACTGGATAGATTATTCCAACCTTGTCTTCCCTTCTTAGGATCTTCATAGCAGAAGCATGAAGATATGGGGCATGAAGTATGAAGATATGGGGAACAAGAAAACACTGATGAGTCGAGGGGCCAGCTGGGAATATAATGGAATAATAAAGGATTGCATATTTTAGTTAAGATTTTAAAATGAGTTAGAAGCTAAGCTAAGTTAGTAATATAGCTAGCAAGAATCACATACCTTAGTTAAAGAGTAACATAGATATTAGGAAAAGTAAAGCTAGGAGTGACAGGGATAGATGTAGCAAATGTGAAGGAGCAGAGACCACAGAAATACCTTGCCTTAATAATTATCGAACAGTTAGGAGAGCTTGGACCGCGACCAGCAGGTCCAAAAGACCTGCCAACTGGCCATGGGTGAAGAGTTCACCATGAGGAAGACAGCTTTCTTCCTCCCATACGCCCACTTCCTTATTTCAAAATCCCACTGACCCAATTAAGGGAGTGCAATTGCGCAGCCTTAATGGAAATTCAGCTGATTATAATATGAAGTGGGCAGGTAATGATTATGGTATGAAATGTGTCCTTAGAAACCGCTTGGATATGTAAAACTTTCTCTGTATGAATAGAGAGCAGGAGTCTGCAACTCCTTGCACACATATTTGGAAATGATTCCACATGAGTCCAGCCCTGCAAAAAATACCCTTCTTTTCAACTTTAATTAGTTGAAAAGTCATCTGTCCGTGCTTCACTAGAAGTTGGTATAGTTTCTCTAGACAAGTTTTCAAACATTACAAAGAGTGCATGACTGATTGGACAATACTGTTGTGATACTTGATTTTGGAGGCTAAAACACCACTTGAATTTCTGTTTTCAAATTGTGTAAATGTGAAACATATAGACATATAGTTATGTATAAGGTTTTGAATATGTTTGCAAAATTCAGGCAGGGGTGTTTGAGACTGCTAATGAAGAATGGTGAAGATACTTCTTTTCTGGTGAACATACTTCTTTACATAAAGGGTGGCAGAGCACTGGAATGGGCTACTCAGGCAGGTAATGAAGTTTCCCTCTCTGGAGACACTCAAAACTCACCTGGATGCACTCCTGCATAACTGGCTCTGGGTGACCCTGCCTTGGCTGGGAGTTGATCTGGATGATCTCCAGAGGTCCATCCCAACGCTAAGGATATAGATAGCACCTGAGAGGAAGACAACAGCTGACTTTCCATATAAAAATTTTTAGTAGAATGAAGCAGCAGTTTTCATTGTGGTTTGCATGTGTAAGAACCCTAGCAGATCCCTTAGGAGGTTTGGCGAGTGGGACTGGGGACCAATGTGGCCTTAAGTAGTCCCATAGAACTGGTGGCTATGGGGAGAGGCTCCTGGGAGTGCTGTGGGGAGCCATGGCCAGGGCTGACCCCTGCCCATAGGGTTTTTTTCAGCCATGGCACAGGCACCTGGTCCTTGGTAAAGCTGCGGTCCCTCTGCACAGCCACCGCTCCTGGTCTAAGCCCAGACCTGCAGGGGCTGATGTCCTGGCCTGGCCTCAGCCTGGCTCCATGCATGGCAGCCCTGCTCAACTGTCCCCAAGGCTGTGTTGAGCCTGGTTCCTGTCAGCTTTCCCCACCTGCAGGCTGGTGTTCTGGCACAGCTTTGGCCCACCCCCAGGGAAGTGTCATATGCTTGGGACAGGCACTACCTCCAGTTACATCCTGGTAATGTATAAGTCTGTCTAATTTATGACCATGAAGTGATAATTATATGACATTTACGACAACTGTACACTTTCAGCAAGTGATTATAGATAGAGAGTAATGAAGTTTAAGAAATGCCATACATCTAAAAGAGCTACTTATGCCATTTTCCTCAATAAAACCTGAAATACAATACACTCCTTCTGATGTCTGTACCCTTTACTATTCAACTACTTCTCTTCTCAGTGTTCCTGCTCCTTTGCCAATCACTGAAATTGCTTACAAAGAGTAGCTATTTGTTATTAAAGAAAATTTTATTATCACTTACATGCATGCATATCCACACTCCCGCTTTGATTAGTGGGACAGATGCTGTTGTCTGAAGGTGAATATTTGGCTTGTATGACCTGTACTATGAGTTTAATTTGAAAGTGGAATTAGGTTGAAATGACCAGATGTCCTGGTTTAGCTGACACAGCTGGGAAAATCAGGGAGTGAGTCCTCCTGGAACACTTTTTTGGGCACATGAAGGAGAAGAAAATGATTTAGAACAGTCAGCATAGATTTACCAAGGGCAAATCATGCCTGACCAGCATGATTGCTTTCTGTAATTAAATGATGGATTTGTGGATGACAAGAGAGCAGTGGATATCATTTGTATCAACTCTAACAAGGCTTTCAACAGCATGTCCCACAGTATATTTTCATAAAAGCCACAACACTCTGTTGCAGGTGGATACACAACATCAAAAATTTGGCTGGATGGTCATCCTCGGAGGGCAGCGGCTAATAGGTTATGATCAACGGGGAGGCATGTAAAAAGATGAGTACTGCAGGGCTATCCTGGGATTTGTCCTGGCTGCCACCTTCACAAGTAACATCTCCTGGAGGAGGTGAATGATGTGTGCTATGCTCAAGATTGCAGATTACATCAGAGTGTGTGTGTGGCTGGGGGTGGGGGGACATGAGCTGGTTGAGCTGTTGACATGCTTGAGAGCAAAATAGTCATTCAGAGGGACCTAGACATTGGATACAGTCTGTATCCTGAGAGGATGAGAAATCTGGTCTGATTTCATACTCCTGCTTTGAGCACGAGGCTTGTCTCTAAATGTCCTGAGGTCCCTTCTATCTGGATTATTTTGTGATGCTTTGAGCCAGTGTATGCATCATTCCCTACATTCTGGCAAAAATCTTTTGGTCACTCATCCCTTGTTTTTACCTAGGACCAAAGTATTTTCCCTCATATATACAAAAAGCAGGCTCTTTGGAAGTTAGTCATTCGTGGCACAGTGCAGAGAAACTCAGCTTCTGAACTCTGTGGTGACCTCTTTTTCATGCTACACAATTTTGGGAAATTGCCTTCAGCATTGATAACTGCATTGGATCAAGTAATCTAAAGCAGTGGGAATGTCTTTCTTAATGCCACCTACCACAAAAGCAGGCTCCCTGAGTCACCATAAACTAGGGCTGCTTTTGAGAGTGAATTCAGTATTTGGAAGGAAACACAAAAACTATGCATGAAACATGGAAATGGCAAAATATACAGATACAGAGGGAAAGTTGTTTACAGTAGTGAGAGATGAGAAGCTGTTGTTTGTAAGAATATAAAACAGTATAAAATATCCTATTAGGTCAGACCAGTCATCCATGCAGCTTGTTATTCTGACTCAAAGAGTTCCTAGAAGACATACTGTTTTGGATGAGCATGAGAGGCTAGATAATTTCTGCGGCCTACTTGCCTATTCATGGCTTGTCCTTTTAGTACACATTTATGGATTTTTGTGCAGAAATTTTCTTCCATCTGAATTTGCTGATATTCTCTGTCTCCATAATCTCCTGTAGCAGAACTGTCCAGAACTTTGCTGTTGATGGTGCTGTGTGAAATATCCTGTTATTTTTTAAGAGCTCTTCTCGTAACCTTGAGTGCCTCAGGCTATCGTAATGAGGGGTTTGGAAAAGAGCAACACAGAATTCAGGTTATCAGTTGTAATATATGCATGTTGTAATATTAGTGTCTTTAAAATACTTAATGATAATTTGTAACAGTAAGACAGGAATATTTTCAGGTGTGGAAAGTTAAATGAGGATACTTTGGTAAAGAAAAATTTTGAAAAAAGAAAAGTCTGCATCCTCTGAATACTAAAAGATTCTTAAATTCTTAATACTTCATTATCACTCACACGCTTATATATTAAAACACAAGAGGGAAAAATCAGAAAAGATATTATTGCCATAGCAGAAGAGTGCATGAGTGGCAATTTTCTAGTAACTGCAGAAACTAGATATATTTTATCCCTTTTATTTTTTGCAAAAAAATTATCTGAAATCCCTCAATAGTGACTTTGCATTATTCTAACAAATTAGATCCTATTACAAGGAAGTTATTTTTTTTATGGTCATCAAGAAGAAGCAGCAGAAATTTTTTTTCAAAGTTAGAACACTTGAAAAGTAGAAAAAATGTGAATGGGGTTTAGTATTATGTCTCTATTAGAACTAAAGTCTTGGGGTTTTCAACAAAACACAAAACTCTACTGAAATAATACAAATTTACCTACAAAAATGCTAACAAGAGTAACAGTGAAAGAAAATTATGTAGCTGTGTTGTATTTCACTATTACCAAAAAATCCCTTGCTTATATAGTCCACGATGCTATAGGCTTTTACTGTTATCTCAGATAATGACTCAAGAATGCAGTAAGCATTTTTCTCTCACCAAAATATCTGTAACATCTGAGGATGTGCATACAGTAATTTTTAACAGATAGTGTGTAGCAAAGGCCATAGGTGAACATGTGGCGAACCAAACGTCTGGCTTGATTCTTAAATTCATACTGTATCCCAGAAAATTGATCTGTCAGGGTCTGGTTCTGTAAGACTACAGGCAACTTTATAAGAATATTATGCACTCTATTTCCCATCAAATTCAGGATTAAGCTACTAAATCAAGAATTCTTTACTACACTTTTAATGTCATGTTCTATTCTTTTTCCCCCTCCATACTTATCACTAAATAATCTTTGGGGGAAAAATGATCCAAATAGATTGTATTCCACTGCTGATGGACCTTCCATCTGTTTCAGCTTTGTAGCTCACTTTTTTCCTCCCATGTCTTTCCCTTCTGTTGACATTTTTCTAACAAGCTAATGAACTCTACAATAAAGCTGCAGCACTGTGTGCCAGAAATATGGAAAATACATACGTTTATGTAACTCTTATTGTATGCATAACTGCTGTCCCATAGGGAAAGTACAAAAAGGATTTTGGGAGTAAAAAAAGATATTAGAATTCTAATTTGTCACCAAGTCCATGGGACATTAAAAAGAATAATATTCTCAAAACATTATAATGGATCCATTGTCTTCCTAGAAATTTCCTGAATCTCAGCATATTCTCTAACAGCTTGTGCATGAGAGACAAAAGCTTTTGGAGATCCAGAATGCAACTATGGGTAGAATCAGAAAGACACACTTCAGGTGCTGCCACTCTTGGCCTGAAATGGAGAATTACATAAACATAACCTTCCCTGGAAGTTAATTCTATGTTAAACTATGACTTTCAAAATGAAAAGAAAATCTCTTTCAAGGGATTTAGATGACATGCAGTTCTTCAGCAAAACAACAAGCACAAGAAACTCTCTGTTGTGTAATGCATCCTTATTCAAAGGATGACATCCTATGTTGCAACTAATATTTCAGAATAAGAAGGTAACAATTCGTGTTTTCTACTTGTCTCCTGAAGAGTCCTGATTACACCTTAAGGACATATGACACTATGACATATATGACATTATGTCAGTAAACACACTATGTCAATGGATCCTTCTGAAAGTTGTGACAAAATCTTTCATTTGACTAAAAATAGTCTTCAAAAGTCTAAACATCTGTCACTGTCCCTGGGGTTCTTGTATCGCCTTCTCTCCTGTAAACTTAGTGGATCTCCCAAGTACAGCAGTGCTGTACAGTATATGATTGATACTAGATAATTAAAACCTTATCTGTCTGGAAGGCAAGTGTGGTAATCTGTAGTATTTATTGATACTGATTCAGTGACCTACCAGTGTATGTGTTTGAATCTGTCTGTAGCAGCAGTAGTGCAAGAGTTATTGATTGAATGGTTTTATTCATCTTACAGCTATTCTGGGCCTGGGAGTCATATATTGACATAATTTCTCCTGGTAATACAATGTCAGATAAAAAGAGAAAAGAAGCATTCTTATTATTACATGTTTATATAAGAATATCTTATATATTCTTTTTAATGGTGAGTAAAACTTATTGCCTGCTGCTGCCTCTGACAATATAAGTCCAATGGTACATGTTACAAAAGAATTGAACACCTTATACAAAGGTGCTTGTCATTTAGAGACTTGATTGTATTGGAATTCCTAAGCTTCCAAAAGCAGCAAGAAGGAAAATCAGTAGTTGCTTTGTAGAGAAGCATAAAACACTGTGAATTTTGTTTGAAACTGAGAAATGTCCTATCGATTGATACAGGGCAGAAATGTTTGTTAACTTGTTACAATGCTACATGAAAAAGCTCTAGAAATGTCATGAGGTAGACAGGTAATATATATATTCATGCATATACAGTCACATACCCAAACAGATAAAAGAAGTAATGGGAATAACATTCCCCATTCATTTTGCCAGTTATTCTTCCAACACTACATTCTTTTAAATAATTCCTCCTCTTCCTGCTGTTTTTCTAGACATACTTTTATTTTCTGATCTTCTGAGTTAGATCTAAGATTATATGGCTTACAAACTAATATTTTCAGGGCAAAATCTTAAAAAATAAAAGAACAACCTAATTTTTATCTCAGAATAACTGCTCAGCAGTTACCTTTTGTTCAGAATAGGCACATTGCTGAAATGAATTTAGGCTTCACAGGGTATCTCCATCTTTTTTCTCATTTTTTGTTGGTCACATTTTTAAGATTTCATTCATACCTATTTTTATCACAGACTTGAACAAGGAATTGCATATATATCTGGTCCTTTATTAGAGGTACATTTTTGTGTTTGCATATTTTTTTTCATTCCATGTCCTTGCTTACTTTTAAATTGCATATATTTGGTCCAGTCCATAGTAGTGAAAGTTAGGTGCAATTCACTAACTTTTATATTTGCTGCATCAACTTAATTTCATATTAGTACGTGATCCTTGTAACTAAATGTGTCATAAAGCTTTATGCATGTGATCATGTTTCAGCATTTGTCTTTGAAGACAGTAATAGGGTTATTGAGCAACAAAATGATAATCAGGAGTTTTAGAGGTTGCTCATTATACACTGTATAAATATTTCATAAATTCCCCACTGTTTACAGATAGCAAGAGTTTAAAAATAAATTGCAAATGTTCAGTATATAATGCAGCTGATCTAGTTGTTAATGCTTGTTGGCTTTTGGGTTTTTTTTAAAGCTATCTATATATCTTTATGTAAATTCTAAGCTCTACATGATATAGCTTCATAGCCTAGTCCAGCAGAATATGTCATGATAAAATTTCCAAGGATCATCACATGGAAGTTCATCTACACTGTCAAAATGAGTTATTTTTTAAATAAGCTAAAACATGCCACATGCTAAATAGCCTTAATATCAGTAAGAAAAGCTTGCATTACTTTTTCTGGATTTTAGGTATATGTGTTTAGATATATAATGGATGCAGAGTTATACAATTTTCAAAAATAATGTCTGTTTTGGAATTTAGCAGTTTCAATATTGGCATGAGGCCTGAGTGTATGGTACAGTGACTGGATATGTACTGAATAGCTCTTACATTTTCTGGGACCTTTTGCAACCTCATATCCAGATGTTGGCCTCATCCCAGCTGCATATAAGAGTAGAACATAGATGTCCACAATTCTCCCCCTTCATTTAAAGATATATTTTGTTGTATAAATAGAAAAGGAGTTGTGTTGTTTTATAATCAAGCTACACTAAAACACCAAAGACCACAGCTCCTGTTGAGTACAAATTTAATTTGTGCTACCTCAGATCCAAAGCTGTAGTGCAGTGGGGTAAATCAACACAAAGAAATCCTTCTTAAATTAGATGATCACTCTGTTGGTGAGGGGGTCTGTAGGGTCTTTATTTCCTGCTCTGAAGCCATGTAGAAAAGCAAGAACTAAATCCCTATTTCCCTGGTTCCTTGAACTTGCCATCCATATTTGCACTGTAGAGAGACTGAAAGCCACTTGTTTCAGTACATTTAGTGACTGCAATAACTTAGGAATGAGAACACAGAACTCTTTCATTATAAGCTAAACGATTTGTTTCAGTCTTGAAGTACTGGCAGGAAATAATATTAAACTAACACAAATGAACTTGCAAAAATCTTACTGGATAGATTACTCCAGCTTTGTCTTCTCTTCTTAGCAAAAAGCTGAAGTCTGAAAAAAAAAGCAAAAAACCATAAAACTAAAATCCAAACCATACTATCTACATTTTCATTTCAATGGTATTGTGGAGCACACTGGGACCTGACTGCTAGATGTTCTTCCTACTTTCAGAATAATATAAAGCTCACTCTCCTGAGCGGGAAGAAACATTAATTAATTAATTAATTATTGTACATTAGGAAGAAGTTCTATACTATGAAAGTGTTAATGCACTGGATCAATTGCCCAGAGAAGCTATGGATGGCCCACCCCTGGAAGTGTTCGAGGCCAAGTTGGATGGGGCTTTCTGCAACCCACTCTAGGGAAGATGTTCCTGCCCATGGCAGGGCATTAGAACTAGATAAGGTTTAAGGTCACTTCCAACCCAAACATCTATTATTCTTTGATAATGCTGTCCAAGTAATTCTAATTTTAATGGGTTTCTAAGAAACTGCTGTTTTGCTATGATAAATCTCTTCTTTAGCTCCTAATGAAAATTACTTACACAGCTATGTGTGGCATAAGAGATACTACTAGTCAGTCCTATGCCCATGTGCTCAGAGAAGTTGTTTATTTCACTAAGACATATACTAGTATTAAATGTTGTCATAGAAATAACTATTGTCTCATCAACAGATATCAGTTTTTATGTTCTTAATTTTTTCTTTATCCCAAGCTCTTGAAAAACATTGTAGCTTCTAGTCCTGAAATGAAAACTGGGTATTTCCAATAGAATTGCAATGCACAGTTAGATTACAATTCTTTTCAGTGGTCAGTTTTATAAAAGAATTATTACATTCACTAATACATCTTAAGGAGCAAAAAAAGATTCCTAGTTATATATAGAGGTTGTAATGACAAATTATTTTTTTCTGTATATATTGCTAGATAGCTAGGAAAATTAACAGTAAAAGTCAACGAAAACTAGAGATGCATTCCAGAATTTTTATTTGAATGATTTGCCTGAGTCTGTTCAGCTGCACATTGTTCAGTAACTGGCTATTTTGAGTCAAATTACCTGCCTAAATGAGCTGAGCAAATGCTGGCTCAATTTAGTTACATACTATGAAATTTGTACTTCAAGTTATTCATTTTAGTGAATAGTTTGCTGAAGACTAACATTCAAATAGCATTTACCATTATCTTGTTAATAGGCCTTACTGCTCTAAATCTACTAAGAATGCAAATAAATGATAATTCTGCACTCATTAAGGAAATCTCCTGTGACTTACTTTGGTTAAATGCTCCAACAGGCATGTTTAGCACTTCTTTGGGGTTGGTAAAGTTCCAAAAATCTGTAAGTTAAAGTTCTGTGGAGTGCTATAAAATATGCATAATGAAACCCTGGATGTAAATTAAGAAGATTTATAATTCAGGATTCTGCTTACGTTATTCAGTCTGAATGCTTCACAGGTTTTTATGAAGCAAATAAACTGTTCTTTTTCTTAAAATTCATTTTGAATGGTCACCATGGATTCATTGTTACAATACTTAATTCACACATTAAAGACTGAATTGCTCTTTTTAATCTATATATCATACTGAAGTGTTATTGCACAATACCTTTGAAGTCTAGGTGCTCCATCTATGGTAACAGTACATTGAATTTTCCTGTAGACATAAGTAGTTAAAATGGAGCTGGAAACAATGTTTATGAATGTTCTTGTACTTTAAGCTTATGTGCTCATTTGAGTCACACTTATGAATGCCATTATTCATAGCCAATGAACATTAACTGAAAAAAAAGTTTACTTCCAAACATCTTGAAGTATTATTTATGGAAAATAAGTACAAATCGTAGTATAAACTAAAATGCCATGTGGGTTTTCTGTGTGGTTTTCAGCAGGAATGAAGCTAAAGTGTTGAGGTTTTGTGAAACTGCCACCCAGAGCTGTACATCTGTCAAAGAAATCACATCAGGGCTTTGGGTAATCTTTAGCCTGAAAAAGACAAAAAGCATGAAGAAAGAGACCCTGAGGTGCAGCTATTTTCTAGACAGCTTGCTGCTGTGGAATTGTTTTGTTCAGGAAAAAACGGACTTCCAGTACGGAGGATCATATTTTGTATTTTAACAAATTGCTTCATTGATGGTTCAGTTCTAGATGAGTTAAACTAAGTGGTGGTGAGGGTATTTCAGATTTGCTCTGAAACAGAATTGTTTTGATACAACAGAATCAACCACAGAATTTTACTTTTAGGCTCTACATGCATATCTGTGTAAACCTGCACCATTTTTAGAATAAAGACCTACTATAGAACTGACAGTCTTTGGCTTCTAACTCTTCTAATTAGCAATTCTGTTTCTTTTGGGATGAGGAAATTCATTCTGTGGAATTCTGGAAACAGTGGTATGGAACAATTAAATCAAGTTAAACTAAAAAAAAATAACAGCCACAGAATTATATGTAAATAAATAGCAAGAATGTTGTTAAGCCAAATATTGTAAATACAATATAACATTTGAATGGTTGATTTTTTAAAGTTTGTGTTTCTCAAATATAATTTAAAAAATATTTTTAAAATTTGTTTTGGATTACCAAGGAATTTCCAGAAATTCACAGCTCTACTATAATATCTTATAGCATTATACCCATCTGGTTTATTACACTGTATTAAATATAGTCCAGTGTATGTTCAACATGTCCATTTTTGCAAATCTTTCTTATTTAAAAACATTTTATACACTTTATATTTAAAAAAAAAAACCCTAATATACAAGTGCTACGTTACTAAAATACTATGGTATTACACAGAATTATGTTTGAACACCACGGATTATAAAATGCCTTTGGAAATCATCAACTCAAACTGTTAGACTGTCTTGTAATGGAGAATAGAGAAGCAGATTAGTATTTGAGCTTTTGAATCACATTATGATGATAGAGTACATCTGAAAACAATTAAGACAGTGATAAACATGAGAACACACAGTTTAATTGAGGGGTACTTTTATAATAAACAGTGCATACAGAGCACTTCAGATTCAGAGTAGAAATCCAAACAATTACAGATAAATGATAAAATAATTTAAGATGGAACAGCTACACATACATTTGCATGAACATCCACATACTCATCCAGAAATAAGTAACACATTATTTTCAAGGAATTAGCAGGGAGCCGAGTCAAAATTGAAATTTGGTGCTAAGAAATGGAGAGTCCAACAGGATTTAATCTGGCATTCCACCATAAACAATTTGACTTTAAAAAGCGGCACTCAGAATCAATGGCCCCTGGCATACTCCTCAAACTGAAACTAGGTTGTATGGAAGTGGACGGAATGCAACATCCCTGGTAGTATCCTACAGGTATAGGGACTGTAGGCAGGGATCCTACAGTAGAAGAGAGGGCTTTTGAACTTTTGACTATCTCCAAGAATAGAGATTTGACAACTCTGTGCAACCTGTTCCACTGTTTCACTCATTGTGAAAACTTTTATTCTCCAGAGCAGAAAAAAGAAAAGGAAAAAAATCACCCTGTAGTGTTTTAACCTCAGCTCGGTATCAGGCGCCTACAAAGCTGATTTACGACTTCCTGACTTCCCTCTCAGAGGGACAGGGGAGAACGTAAAATGAAAAAATAACTAGTAGGTTGAGACACGGCAATTTGCTAAACTAAAAAAAAAAAAAAGAAGACAAGCAAAAGTTTACATGCACACAGCAAAGGGAAAAGTTACTCTCTACTTTCCATTGTTGAGCAACATTCAGAGGGAAGCAGGGCTTCAGCACACAGTGGTTGCTCCAGAAGCCAAACACTGTAGAATAACAAATACCCTCCAATTCATCCTGTCTCCCTCAGTTTTTATATCTGAGCTTACATCATGTGATATAGAATATCCCTTTGGTTAATTTGGGTCAGTTGGCCAGGCTGCGTCCCCTCCAGGGATCTTGCCCACTCCAAGCCCCTTGATGAGGGAGGGGAGAAAGCATGTTATGAGAGACAGCGCTGCTCATCTGTAACCAAAACACTTGTGTGTTATTGAGGGGGACCAATCTGATTTTTCTTTATGCCCCAACACGTGTAGCACACGAGGTGACAAATGCCTGCAGGGGCCGTGCCCGTGCCGGGAGCCCCGTCCCCGGGGAGGCTTCGCCTGGCAGCCGAGCGGGGCAGAGAAAGCTGCCGCGGCCGGGCTGCAGCGACCGCCCTTGCCGGCGGGGCAGATCCCCTGTGCCCGGGGGAAATGCCCAGGAAATCGGGCTACGCGAGGAGCTTTAGCACATAAACCCAGCGAATGCAGCGCCACGAGCCGGGCTCATTTCGCTCGGGCGGCAGGAGGGACACGCAGCCGCTGCTGCTCGGGAATCGCGCCCGGCCCGCCCCGGGAGCCGCGCAGGCTCCGCGCAGCTCGCGGCGCACACGCTCCGCCCGCCGAGCTGCGCCCGCAGCGCCCGCGAACAGCGGCGGCCTGACAGCCGGGTTCCCTCTCTGCCGCTCTTTTCTCTTCCTTGCTCCCTTTTCTATTCCCCCTTGGTAGGAACACTTACCTTCCTTTTCAATAAACAGTTCTCAGATAAAATATTGCCTCGTTTGCGCTTTATTTTTTCAAATCTATCGAAAACAATCCTCCCCGACTCCTCTTTTACGGGACGGGACAGTCATCACCCTTCCAGCTACCAGTGCATAGCGCAGCACCACTAAGGAAAAATGAACTCTATCTCAGTCAGACCCAATATACGGGTGTAACACAGTTCATGCTTACATGTGCATACATACATGCTTTTATGCATTTTACTGTGGTTGGATTACAGTATCATGTTTAAATGCGATCAGATTGAAGCTTTTTTACTGTGCAGCCCTAGAAACTGTACCAAAACTAGACTATAACGTTGTCCAATTCCTCACTGCTACCAGGGCTTAAAGGGGTCTTCTCAGTAATTATGCAATTATTTTAAGTTCAAGCAGTGTTGATAGAGTGTTATCATTAATGTATATTAGCCAGTTGTATATGTACTATATGACTCTGGAATTATTTTACTCTGATGGTTAGCATATTTGAAAGTCACACATTCATTTTTATTACTACTCATATTACTTAGGTTGGGTTGCACATCTATTTGAGAAAACATATTTATTAAATTACATGTATATATAACCCTGCATGATAAGGCAGGCAAGATATCTTACGATAACATAACTAAATGTTTAGATTGACATTCCAGATGAAAATTACTATTGTATTAGAATGCTAAATATACTGCTTAACTAAAAATATTTTCCCATTGTTCTTTTAAATTCTTTAACAGAGTTCAACGTTGGCATTTTAGTGAAACCAAAACATTGTGACAGTATTTATGATTCATAACTGGAGCATCATCTATTCCCTGTAAAAGACTGCCTCATTCTCTCATAGGCATTCTAGACATAAGATGGAGTTTTCTTTCATTATCCATTTATTTTAATTTCTGATTATCTTTTGTGTTTTTGACTACCACTAGTATGAATCTGCCAACCAATGGAGTACTACAAACTCCCCTTCCTCTGGGTACTTGCCTGCTGGTAGCTAATATTTTGAATATTTTTCAGTCAGCACTAGCTAATTCCCCTGGGCAGTTCTTTGGTTCATCATTTGGCAAGCAAACGACATTTACATGACCTGTGTTGTTTTGTTTTGTGTTTTCTATCTTTACTGTCTTTCTTTTTTGGTGACCTCTTACTGCCTGAGAGTCCTGATGTAGCTTCTTGACTCCAGAGAGACACATACAACAAAACAGAAGATATTTAGCAATTAATTGATTATGAAAGGGTCTTAAATTACCTGGTTGCCTAAGGGAATACTGTATTACCCCAGAACCGTCACAAGCTGCTGTGCTTTGAAGATTTGCAGGAAGAGAATGATATGGGAGATTTTGATTAAGGGACCAAGGGTAGATATTGCTTGAGTAATGGGATTTGTGCCACTCTATTATGTTCAAAATTCAAAACTCATGATTACATATGACTTTTGTCATTATCCTTTTAATGAAAACTACAGTATGTGGATGTGAACACAAATCCTGCTAAGTAAACTCAGGGTATTAGTTCACTCTACACTGGGATTCCAATTACTGTGGAAAAAAACTGAACAAGAAGGAATTGAGCCACCAAAACAATACAAAATTTTACTGTAAGGACATAATCAGGTACTTTTTTATTTTATTAGTGGATTTCTTCATTCTTCTGTCTACATTATGTGAGAATAAGAATGAGCAATACAAATTTCTGTAGCAAAACTGCCTTTCACCCGAGTATCTCAATGGATTTTGAAAGCAGTGATTGTTAAGTCTCACAATTACTAAGGTACTAGAACAAAGCACAGGTGCCCTGCCTGCCTTAGAAATTAATTACAGCCAATACAAAATTTAAGAATAGTGATAAGAAGCAAGGCATGGTTTCAAGAATATATGTTTAGTAGGGAAGTAGCTAGTAATTGTACTTTAGATTTGACTACTGTTCTAAGGTTAATCAGCTCCCTGAGAACTGCTTCACTGTTTTTGCAATGACTGGTAACCCTGGTTTCCCAACTGCTAGACAAAGATAATTAAGAACATTTAAGAGACACTTGGAGTGAAATTTAAAAATATGTTTATTTCTTCCTCTTTTAACCAGCTACCTCACCAAAGCAAACTATGATTATATTTATATTAACTATAAACTATGATTATCATTATATCAATTCATAAGAATATAGAACTTTGTTGTTTTGAAATGTATTGGATTTGGAGAAGTGTTGTAAATGATGACATGTAGACTATTAATAGTCTACATGAAGTAATAATATCTTAGCATCTTGTAAAATCTATTTCTTTATCGTATGGATGATTGCATTACTCCCATTAAGAAGGATTTGTATCCAATATCAGATATCCAATAAGACAATTTTTTTGGCATAGTATAAGAGTTGAAGAATTTTGGGGGCTGAGCAATGCAAGAGAAAATATTTTATGCTGTATCTTAAAGATTTAAAAACCCATAGATTTTTTTTTTGCAGTGGCACTGAGTTTCTGGATGTGCTTTCCCACGCTGAATCAGAAAGAAAATATTCTAGTCTATCATATATGCCATGAAATTATATGAATTTTTTACTTCATTTTAATGATTTATAACTTAATATTGATGTTGGTTCATTATTCACAGGTGCTTATCCTTCTAACAAAAGCAAAAGGTAGCTCTTACTGACTAGACTTAAGAGTGATAGTAATTGCAGAGATTCCCATGCTGACTGTTGCTATGACTGAAATTATCTGGGCAACGTATTCAAGTGCTTCACTGCCCTCTGACTAAGAAATTTCTTCCCCACATCTAACCTAAAGCTCTCCTCTTTTAGTTTAAATCTGTTCCCACTTTGTCCCAACACTATCTGTCAGTTTAAAAAGCACTATTATTATAAGTCCCCTTTAAGTACTGAAAGGGTGATGGCTGTTGTCAAAATGGTAATGACAGTCGTAATAATCTCAATAAACTTTTCTGCATACAGTTCAAACTCAGAGCAATTCCAAAATAAACGGCTGATTAAGGTGACAGCCTTTAGAGAAGAGCAAGATCTACTTTTAAAGTGCTTGTCATGACAGGGTTAGTCTATAAAGCTTGAAAGACCTCAGTTTTTACAGAAGGTGATACAACTTTTCAGCAGCAATAATCTCAATTCTTCTCCACAATCCTGCTCAACTACTTTCCATTTATGCAAGTGAGTGTGAGGGGGAATCTTACAGAGAAATAGGGTAAATAATACCATAATTCAAGATTTTCCCTCATGCTGAATCTTTCAAGTCATTCTATTTTACTAGGGGAAGGCAAGGAAGAAAAAGAAAAAAACCCTCAAAATGCTAACTCATTTTAAATCTTGATTTTCAATAATTTCAGAGTGGGATTGCAGCAGAACCAGAGAACCAGAACCTGAGATTCATTCCAGCTGCTTTCATGGCTCCACATTTCCTTATTTTCTGATGTTTCTATACTTTGTGCTCGACAATAAATATCTTTTAACTTTTCTAATCAAGGACTAACTTGACAAGTATATTGGAGAATGTGTTAGTTTTTAAAGCACATCAAATTGCATTTGTGGAAAAAGAAAATCCAACACAGGACATACTGTCCAAGTCTGAAATTAGATTACAAGCATGCACAACTCTTCTAATGACTTCAGAAATAGGTACTGTTCTGATATGATTGCTGCAGTATATCAGATGCTTGCTTTTGATCAGCATGAGCTGATAAAAACCAATGCTGTGGTATGGCAGGGGCAAAGGCTACTCTCCAGTGGCTTTTAAGAACATAGCTTGCAGATCTGCTAGTGAAATGCTATTGATTGATAGAGTCAGCATTATGTCATCTGGCAGGCACACTATTTAAAGAATGAAGTCATTAGCAGTGTGCTGAAGGATATATACCCTTCCCATTTGTTATTAAGTGCCAGAAAAAGCATAATTCTTGCACTGTCAATAAAAGAGTAACACATACAGCATTTGTAGCCACATATATGCCAGCTGTTGTGTACAACCCATTCACAAATGTTCTTGACAGTGTAAGCCTGTACTTCATGACTTTTATCAATATGTAAATACACAAATATGTTCCCAGTTGGTATCATGATAAATTTTTTACTTTGCTATGTTCCTTTGCTATTAATGAAATAATAAAAATGGAATTTTAAAGCATTAAAAAAGCCATATACAGTAACAGCTTCAAAATTATGAGATAGATTCTTGTACAGGAGATCAGGGCTTTTAAATCACAAAGTAATTCAGGCATTTTTATC
Organism: Hypocryptadius cinnamomeus; assembly: GCA_013400635.1. Lineage (NCBI taxonomy): Eukaryota > Metazoa > Chordata > Aves > Passeriformes > Zosteropidae > Hypocryptadius > Hypocryptadius cinnamomeus. The sequence goes on along the minus strand of VYZP01036990.1, from coordinate 10,274 downwards.
AAAAATAAAATCTACTATAGCATCCAGGATTACCTACTGATTTGTCACAACTTTATTCTGTGAAATAAGAAGAAGTTAAATGTTTCAGGCTGGAGTGAAAGAGGAAATAGAGGGATAAATTTCATTCTTCATGTTATGCTTAAAATGTTGTTTGTATCCTGAATACCCAGAGACTGAATAAAAAAAGTTAATAGATCTTTTCATGTAATTCCTCAGGTTGTTACCATATCTGCCAAGTGAAGCAGGACTTGGCACAGTAAGCAAGCATGCATGATCTCCAGGGGAACCTGAGGGCTGTAAAAATTGTGACAATAGATGAAACTAGTTCTTTTCATGTCAAGAAACACTATTGCTTTGTTTTTTTCTCTTTTAAATGAACAACATAGTGGTCCTGATCTGATAATCTGACACTATTTTTTGGACTCAGTTTAGATACTTTTTATTTTTTCTTTTTTAACCTGTCTGGACACATATCTAGTAGTCCTAGAAGACAATATTTGGAAACTACACCTGTGACTAAAAAAGGAAATTCACTCCATCCATGAGTACATTTGTGAATTCATATTCAGATACTTCCATGATCATTAGAGAAAACTCAATCAATAGTGTCTGTGTGGCTGCTATCTGGTTGTTCTTCATTAGTTTGTGCTGAGTTAAACAAGGATTTGCATTTTTAACTATATCAAGTTATCTCACTGCATTTGACACAAATAATGTGAAAACAGGCTGACAGACATAAATGGACCAAAACATGTAGTTTGCACAGGGAGTAACTTTATTTTCTGGCTGACTTGTATCAGAAAAACATTTTGTACATGTTCTATGACTTGTATAAAATGCACAAAGTAATGAGGCTCATAATTACCATGCTATTGTCATTTCAAAGCATTGAAATGCAAAAATTAGCATTATCATTAGTTCCACAAGTTTTTTCCACATAATGAAAACAATTAATCAGTATAAACTGAATGTTTCAACTGACTAGCAAGGAATGAATTCATAGACTCCTTGGAAGTAGTACTTGCACATATTTTTTACCTTCTCCATTATGCACGTATGAAGATATTAGATGTCTGTTCTGGTGTCCAGGCATAGAAAATGAAGGGAAAATAGAGCTTATTCAAACGATTTGCTTACCTAAGGCAGGATCAACTATATCTCATCAGTCCAGATTAGAAAAAAATTACAAGTTTTTTTTAGGATTGATTTACATAGCTCTGGAAAATCATAGCTTCTCTGAGATTATGTGGTTTTACGTTCCTTTTGTTAAACCTATTTGACTCTCCATGTGCTTGGAAGCAGTTTATTCACTTGTTCTTGAAAGTTCATGATGTTATTTCCTCATTCTTCACCCTAAGCTTAGCAGGCATCAGTCATTCAATCTTTTATCAATGGTGATGTCTTTCTAAGCCTCTGATCACTCATGTTTCTGTCCCCTGATTGCCTCCAGCTTATGCACAAAACTCAATGCAGCTCTCTAAACAAGGCTTATTAATGTGAGAGAAAAATATTACTTCTTATGTTGCAAACAGCATGAGACATCCCTCCTGTGCAATATGACATTTAAACTTCTGCTCAGTTTGTATGCATGAAATTCCCAGGTTGCCTCTGAACTATTGCTGCCTGGCTGGTTATTCCCCACTGTATGTCACATTTATTTTTCTGAGGCATGGTGTGTCGTACAGGAGTTCTGCAGTGTTTCCTTCTTACTTGCCACTCCACTGTCTGATCTGTCTTGGACTCTTTATTCTAGTCCTTTTTCCTAGTGGTCCCCAGGGCTTCATTTCATGTGCCACTTTCATAAATGTTCCCTTTTTTCTACCATTCACAAAAGTAATAGTAAAAATAAATAATTCTCTTGCAAAACAACTCTTGATAGAGCCCTTCATTCTGACAGGGAACCACTTATAACAACTTTCCAAGTACAATTTTTCTGCTGGTTTACACCCCTTTTATCTGCATCCTGCTTTTCTATCTTGTTTATCAGAATGTCACATCAAAAGACCTAGGAAAGGAAAGTTATGACATCTGCTGCTTTTCCTCTCTTTTTAGGGTCTCCTAACATGTCAGACAGGGTGATTAAAATGGTTGACAGTATGTATTCATGACAAATCTGTGATGACTTCTCATCTCTTTCTGTTTCTCCATGTAGTTAAAGGAGTTTATTCTACTTTTATTGTTGCAGTCAAAAAGTCTACAAATATAAACTCTTGGTTCTTACCTTTTAAAGAAGAAAAGTATGTATCCACATTTGTTTTCTGAAATTTCAAATATCATTAAAATTTCTCCAATTGCTAAAGGCAGTTGCTAAAGACTCCCACTTTATACTAGTAAGACTGAGTACCTTACTTACTTAACTGTCCCCTAAACTACTGCTTTCTTCTTCTTGCCTATTCTTACTTCTTGGTATTATTATTATTTTTTTTTAATTTATGGGTGACATGTTTATAAATAGAAATATCATTGTATTATGCAAAGACAGTCTCATCACACTTGTTTTTCTCAGCTTTCATGTACTTTATTTCAGCTTTTCTATTTTTATTAACGAGTTTAACATAGAAGACCAAAGGAAGCTATACCTCTGTGAATAAAATGGATCAGAACCCAGAAAGGTTCAAAATACACCCAAAAAACATGATTAAAACCAAACGAACTTGGATGTTGGTGCCAAAAAAATTGCTATATTTCATTTAATAGTAAAAGAGGTAAAGANCTTCTCTGCAGCTTTTGTAATACAGTTTTGCTGTAACAGGCAAAGGTCCTTCATGAAAATGTTTAAGGCTTAAATTATAACATTTCAGTCTCTGACACCTATTTATAGTCTCTTCTTCATATCAATGTGATTTACAGAGGATAATAAACTAGTTGTGTTTGTAGAATAGGCTTATGAAGGCATTTAGTCACGTAAAAATTGCATAGAATATTACAATTTTCTTGAACTGTAGTAATTGTTTGCTCAAGAGTTAAGACTGGTTTAAGATTTGTGTTATCCACCTATTCTTTGGGTGACTGATGCATTTGTCTCAAACCGTTAAGTTTCTATTAGATATGAGCTGCTTATTGTTTGCCAGGTAGTTTGATTTCTTTTTGAAGAAGTTATAGTCTCTAGAGAAAAAGCAGTTATGAATTTAAGGTGAGACATTGTCTAATCCAGTCTTTTCATATGCAACAAACAAATATTGAATCAAATTCAAAATTTTAAATAGGTAAGAATGTTTTCTGAGAGACTCATATAAAAACAGAAACTACACAATTACATTCCTAGATCACATTATCAAGCTGTATCCTGAATTTATATAAAGTAAAGTTGAGGGTTTAAAGGCTACACTATTATAGGAAGGTAGTCTGGTGTCGTACTAGAGGCAATGTGATTTTAAAAATTGCTTTGAGGTGATATTTTGCTATTGTGTATGAGTTTGAGAAAGTGAGAGCTATGAGTTCTTTATATATTTAGAAGTATGGGAAATTGATTGCTTTCTTGGAGCTGTAAGAATAAATGATATTTCATCTAAAGATATAAAACAAGGAATCATTTCATCAGAAGTTAAAATACTCATCTGAGTATTGACCAAAAGAGAATCAAGAGGTCTTTTAATCCCTGATTGTGGGAGAATTGTTTGAACCCTGGTTACAGAGGCAAATGTTGGTGTTTATTGAATGCTAACCTAAGATTTATCTATTTTAGAAATATCTATCATTTACAAATGCATTTTTAATCACTTTAGCAGCAGCAGTCTCTCTGGGATATTTGCGTACTAAGGCTTAATCTCAAGTATGGTGTGTTCATCTAAGGTATGAACTGAGTGAAATGGAGAGACCTATGTTCACATTCACAGATTCAAATGGTAAATTACACTGCAAGAATAATAAACAAGGATTTCCCCTCTCACCCCCTGCCCCCCCATGTCTCTTTGTTTTCCTTCAGAGCAGAGCAGCTACTGTGCCATACACACAGGCTTCAACTGGAGCGCTGTCAAGTTGGTTAGACATAGCTGAAACTGCTGATTTAAAGCATGATACAGGTTCAGAATCATATGGAGTTACAGAGTTTTTCAGTCAACGTAGTCTATTAGCAGCTCATGCTGCAATAATACTTGAATTTCTTGTACATTTCAGGCAGGAATTAACTTAATCCCATGCATATTGCTGACCAGTCAGATCTGATAGTCTATTCAGAAGTGTGAACTAGTGCATAGCACTGAAAGATGACAAACAGATTCACAGAAATACATCACTTCTAAGTCTTCTACTAATGTGTTCTATTTTCCTGTGGATTCATATCTACGTAAAGGTGACAAAAGATTTTTTTCTCCCTAAACTGTTCTAGAGTGCTGTTCAGCTAAGGCCTGCCAACTTTCTTACTCCAGTGATTTTGCACCACACGTTTATTTAGTTAGTCAATACAAATGCATCCTTTGGACCTTAATCCTAGAGACATTTATTCAGCTGCATTTGATAGTGACAAGCAGTGATAATGAAACCACATATAATAGCTGTAAATTAGGTATATGGAGAATATAAGTGCTATGAAAATAAATTTAATATTAATGTAATTGACAGCACAAGGGACATCTAATCCTTTAAAAATTGTTTTATTAAACCTGCAAACAACAAGAAATATTCAAATTGCCATATGATTGTGTCTGTAAACTATATATTTCTGTCCTATCTAAATATATATTTAGAATTACACAGCCTTGTATGTTGGAAATAGTCTTCACAGCTCATGTAGTCCAAAGGAGTTGGACTGCAAAGCAGTTAGAGAAGGCTCATGACTTTGAATTTATTTTACCTATCAAGTCAACCCACTGGCAGTTTACTTATTCCTCTTATTTTGCACCTAGCTTAGACATTGTGGCTAGGTTTGAAAGGAAAAGTAAGTATGAGAATTTCAATGGAGAAAATTTCTGCAATTTTTATTAGGCATTTTTGTTACATGTTGTGTCTTACAGTGGTTTTCTCTAATTTAGTAGTTAGGGGTACCTGCACACACCCCCCTTGTCTTTCCCTGATCTGTTCCTGAATGTCTCATTAACGGATTGCTTGTCATAAAATCTAAAATAAACTGCTTCAGCCCTGGTTTGATTAAAAACACAGGGTTAAGCATCTTTTCCTGTGACAGGTGGCAATCAGTGCTTTTTTGTGTGCTTGTGCAGATACCTGTGTACAATTCCACTTGCTGCAAAGGCAGAGCGGGTGTCAGGAGCATGTGGTTATGATGGTGGCCACAAGGTGTGTGACTTTTGTTGGGGGATGCTCTGGTAAAATTTTAGTTTCATGGGATCTGGTGGAGTATGCCTTACCCCAAAGTGGCAGGCCCCTGAATACAATTGCTATTAGCAGTTTTGTTGCTCTTTAGCACTGCAGATAGTGCCTGCAAACAAACAAGTATGCAGTTTGCATGGCCGAGGCTGTAGACTTTAAGGTCTTGAGAGGAATGAGCAAGACAATACCAGAATTACATCTCTGGACTTCAGAAGAGCACGTTTCAGCCTGTTCTGGGGGCTGTGTGGCAAGTACGGATGAACATGGAGTTCCTGATTGAGCTCAGACATGAAAAGGAGATATACAGATAGTGGCAGCAGGAACAGTCTTCATGGAATGGACACACAGACATTGGCAACTCATGTAGAAATGAAATAACGAAGGTCAAAGCTCAGCTAGATTCGATCATCCTGGGGGCCTTTTCCAGCCTAAATGATTCTATGATTCTATGATCTTTCTGGGCCCAGAGGTGAGACTGACTGGCCTGTAGTTCCCCAGGTCTTCTTTGCTTCTGCTTTTAAAAATGGGCATTATATTGCCCCTTTTCCAGTCAGTGGGTACCTCACTGGACTGCCAGGACTCTTCAAGTATGATGGGAAGTGGCTTAGCCACTTCATCTGCCAGTTCCATCAGGACACGTGGCTGACAGCTCATCAGGTCCCAGGTACTTGTTCACCTTCAAGTTCCTTAAATTGTCTCAAACCTGTACTGCTCCTGTGTTGGGAGGTTCTTAATTTTCCCTGTCCCTGCTTTTGTCTTCTGAGACTTGGGAAGTGTGGCTGGAACACTGTGCTGATGAAGATTGACATGAAAATGTCTTTGAGTATCTCAGCCTTTTCCATGTCCTGGTAACCAGGTCTCCCATTTTCTTTTGGAGAGGGCCCACATTTTCCATAGTCTTTCTATGGAGGTACCTATAGAAGCTTTTCCGAGGTACCTATAGAAGCTTTTCTTGTTGCCTTTGACATCCTCAGTCAGATTTAATTGTACCAGGGCTTTAGCTTTCCTTACCCTGCCTGCTCAGACAAGTTGGATGTGTGTTGGGAGCATGCTCTTGCAGCCAAGGAGACCAAATACATCCTGGGCTGTGTTGGCAAGAGTGTAGTCAGCAGGACCAAGGACATGCTCGCTCTGTTTGGCACTTACAAGACCTTATCTGGAGTACTGCATTCAGTTTTTGGGCTCCCTTCTGCAAGAAGGATATTTATGTTTTGGACTAAGTCCAGGAACAGTCACCAAGATGGCTGAGGGCTGGAGCATAGGGTATAGGTGTGAGTTGGGGAACTGGATTTGTTCAGTATTGAGGAAAGAAGGCTCACAGTAGACTTTGTTGCTGCCTATTGATAATTTACTGAAGGATCCAGAGGAGCTGAAGCCAGACTTCTCACAGAGGTGTACAGTGATAGGACAGAAGTAATGGATTTAAGTGGGAATGTAGGAAATTCTAATTAAATGCTAGGATATAGTTGGTTGGAGCATGGTGTGAATAACAACAAGGTCTCAGGTTTGATACCCATATGGGCCAGTCACTGCAGTGCTGAAATTGATGATCCTTGTGGGTGCCTTCCAACTCAGAATTTTCAGTGATATTTATCTTTTTTATTANTGATATTTATCTTTTTTATTATAGTGATGATCAGATGCTGTAAAATTTGTATGCTGTGTCCAGATTTGACTGGCCATGGCTGTGAGTAACCTGGTCTGCTGTAGACTTGCTTTGACCAGAGAATTGGCACAGTTAACTTCTGGATCAGATTTCAGTCTTAAATCATTCTATCATTCTCTAGAGGAGAGGGAAGACTTGGGAATGGCAATACAAAGAATATATTAGCAAAGAAGCACTAGATGAAGGCATAGCATGATTAATTATTTTTCTTTCAGCTGTGAATTTTTCAAAATATTTATTGCAGAAATTTTTGAAACAAAAATTTGCAGTCTGAGATCTTATCTGGGGCAAATTGGAAAATTTCAATTTACCATTACTTTTGCAATTTTCTTTGGTTTTTTTTAGCTCTACTTGAATGAATAATCTTAGTATTCTCCAGTTCTGTTTTCTTGCCTTTCTTGTTGTTTCTTTAAAAATCCTTGTTATTTTAATACGTAAAAGTTTTAGAACATCTGCAGAAAAAAATCAAGAATGGTTATAATGCCATTGATTATCTATGCTTAACGCTGTACTTTATTTAGCAAAGAATAAAATGACTCAATAATGGGTCATAAGTTCCAGGCTAATTGATCTTCTTTCATCTGGTGAGACTGCCTTAAACAATAATTAGTTCTAGCTGTACTTTGGATATCCAAGTGGAAACATTGAACCGTATATCTTACATTATCACAGACCCTGGTAAGCAAAGTTGTTGAAAAAACCAAACAACAAAAACAAACACCAAAATGATACAAACTTCAGCTATTCCATGGCACAAAGAAATTAACAACAAAGAAATGAGATTTCGTAATGCTACATGGTACTAGAAGAGACCAGTCAAGCAGAAAATTTTATTTTAAAACATAAAACTTTCTATCCTGAAAACCACAGGCAGGTTTCACAAGTATAAATACTCTCTCCACTGATGAGCATCAGAGTCATACTTTATTTGAGACTCTAAATCCATGTCACTATTTTAAAATGCATTTGTGAAGAAAATTTCATTTGTTATGTAGTGAAGGAGCTTTACAGTTTGCTTTTAAGTGACTTTGATTAACCTCAACAAGAGCTTAAAATACTTCAGAGTTGGAACTTTTTAAGAAGATGTAGGATTTCCATAAATGAATCAAAAGAGAAAAGAATCAGGAAACCATAGCAGCTATAAGGTGATTGTATAAATTAACTACAAACCAATAATTAATAGAATTATTGTCTGTTACAAAATTCTAACAAAATTACAGTCATAAACTTTAATACTTTTCTAAATAAAAATGGTCCATTATAAAACTATGTTTGTATAGACCTATATAAAAACATACATATATGTGTGTGTATATGTATATATGATTTTTAGTGTATATAATTTCTCAACTTTTGATGTGACTTCAAAAAGTTAAAATCTAGCAAAGGAATTAATGAAGGCACACTGATGAACATTAAGTTCATTGAATGTCAAATTGTGTTATTTCCCAAATGTTAAAATAGTACTTAATAGCCTTTGATGCAGCAAAATAAAATAGATGTTTTCTTTGATATGCATGTGCAGAACAAAGATGGCTTTGAAGTCTGTTTTTGTGTATTCCTTTAGCAGCAAAAAAATGACATATGATCGTAAACTTTGGTTATTTGAAAGTATGAAAGCACATGAGACTTAAAAGGAAAAGTAAGACAATTTTCTTGACAGAAAAGTAATGCTACCTTTAGTGTCAGTGATGCTAATTGACTGCACTTGAACTTTCCCAAGGCTTTAGATGACCAGTTTGTTTAAACTAAAGTGATACTATTGTGGATAGAATTTATAAACCATAAATGATGTAGAGAAATAATAAAATGCAGTTTGAAAAGTGAATGATTTAAAGTGACTTCTTATTCATTTTGTGTACAGCTACTGTTTGAGAGTAGATTTTTCAGACCACAGGCCTCCACCAGATAATAAAATGTAGGTATGTCCCTTTGCACATTCTGAAGAGGGATGCAGAATTTGATACATTGCCTTGTCTTGATTATCTTCTTTTGAAGTCTGTAAGCAGCTATTTGAAAGGATATTTGTCCTGCACAAAGACTAAGCTAAACCAAATCTCCCTACTGCTTTGTAAAATTTAGATACAACCCAGAAACTTTCTGTTCATTGTTTCTGCACCTGTACTTCAGATTTGGTAATAAAATACATTTTTGTTTCAAATGCCCTTGGTGAAACTTTCTGTCTGCCAGCCAAATAGCTCTTCAGATTCTGTGCCTCTCTAAATTTGCTGTAAATCAACAACAATTTCACAACTGTTTTGTATCTACATTTTGATGACTGATGAATATATGAAATTTCTTTCACTTTTCTTATGTCTCTATATCCAGTCTAAAATTAGGTTTCTTTGGAGAACCTTTTCTGTTCTTGTTCTCCTGCTCAGTGGCATTAATGATATGCTTATCTTGTTGTTCTCAACCAAGTCATTCTACAATAGACTTAAATTAATAGAATATCTAAAATGCAGGCTGCTCTAACCTGAAGATTTTCTCTTATTTCCTCCAAGTATTGGAAAAATATGATTACTTTTTCTGTCTCATAGAATCTCCCCCTGTACTTTAAGTTTTGCTAGGGAACTGGTGGCTCACGGATATCCTAAACCTGTAGTAGTCTCTCAGGCTGCTTCCGTGATGTCTTGGGCAGCAGAGCTGGTGAACACCTGACAAAGGTTTCAGACTCACGCCCTTCTGCCATTGTTCTTTTTTCTCTCTGCTCCTTCCTGACTTTCCATAACCTCCCACCACTCCTGCTGTCTCTGCCCTATAAACAAAGCCCTTACCCATAGGCTCAAAGTAGCCTCTTTCCAATCTAACAGATGTGGAAATTCTTAGTCGTAATTCCCAATTACATCATCCAGGGTTTGAGACCTGAGTATTCAGTAACTGTCTTGAAAGAGGTTTCCTACAGCAGTTCAAGTTTAGAATCAATGGAGAAAGAAAAATATTCTAGCTCTTTTCACTACTATCTGCTTCATGAACACTTTCCTAGGCTTCTAGGTAATCTGTCAGGACCAAAATACACATGTTAGCATGTGGATGCCTAGAGTATATCTGTTGGTTTTGAATACTGAAGCAGGAAGGGAATGC